>JBCAUA010832812.1:0-14084 GCA_038406235.1 Peronia verruculata
CCCTTATCCGAGAAGGCTAGACGTCGGGCTTCCCTACCCACAGGAAGCCAGGGGACCGTTGAGTCACTGAAAAAAAAGCGGGTTTTCGATCTTCGTGTTCTGTCATCCCCCGATCCCGGCCTGTTTTGCTCCATGAGCAGACGCCATACCCATAGAGCCACTGCGTCCCCCCTGGATATCTGTCTGTCTCTGAGTGTAGGCCTATGTATTGTTCATGTGTTTTTCTGTGTAGGTCTGAGGGTTTGGATGTATGTGGATGTCTGTCTGTCTCTGATTGTATGTACTGTCCATGAGTTTTTCTGTGTAGGTCTGCATGTGTGTGTTCTATGTAGTTTGTCTGCATGTGTGTATAGTGCAGGCTGTCTATCAGCGTAGGCTAGTGATTACATGTACGTGTATTTGGTAGGCCCATATTATTTGTATGTGTGCGTGAGACTATACCGTGGTCAAGGTGTGTCCGGAGGAAAGGGTGTGTGTTAGGAATGTGAAAGTGTGGATGGGTGGGGTTTGAAGGGTGTGGCCACGCACACAGCTCACCACATAATGCAACAATAAATATAAGTGAACCTAGTACAATGTACTATAATATGTACATATATTATATAACTAGTAGAATCTACATAGGAGCAGAGCTCACGCACACACTTGGTGATGCGACCTAAATCCTCAAGCACGCGTAGTGTTAGTGTTAGGTAAAGATGCACGTGAAACGACAACTGATCATCTTCCTGGCCACACCAATGAAAGGTCATAGATCTATTATTATAGCATCATCCTGACCCAGAAATATCCTTCTAGCTCAGTGATTCCCGCGGTTTTTACTTAAAAGCCTGAAACTCACACGACCCAGTCCCCACTATCACTATCAGCAGCTCGATTTTCTTTCTATTTTCTATGAGAGCACTTGCAGACACACATTCACACAGACACATACACTCACAGGCATGCAGAAGTACAGACACTGTCAGTGCCATCCTATCACATTGGACCGCTATATCCACTTTCTGAAAGCAAAGACAGAAAAAAACATTTTAGAGCACCAAAAAAATAGATTACTTATGACTTGAAATCATTTTCATCTCAAGCCACTTCTAGCAAGGCTACACGACTCTTCTGGACAAAGCTGCACGACCCCAAAAAGGGCTCCGAACCACCGGTTGGGAACCCCTGTTCTAGCTAATATACACTGCGGTCATATCCTCTAGCAGTACCAATGAATGGTCTGTCCCATTTTTCTCTCTGGATCCAGTCTCTGTCCTGAAACATAACTGCATAATGAAACCATATATACATGTATATATATTTACCAGAAGAGAACCCACAGCCTTAGTGGCAGATAATTTAAATAAAAAAGGTCAAACCGATGCTGCCCTGCGACTTTATGGCAAGCGTGCGCACTCCGATATTGATATCTGGAATGATTAAACTCAACGTTACTCAAAGAAATCGTGGTCTGGTATCTTGAACGCCGTTCTTTCAACGTATACTTCTGATCAAACACTCTCGCGAATTTACTATTCAATTATTATCGCCTTTTTATAGTAACGTCAAAGATAATACGCTTTTTAGGTGGTGGGGGGGGGGGGGATGTAAGTAGAACACAGATCTTTTTCTGCAGCATTGTTATGTACATGTACCAAATTTCATATATACAGTATGTGCATGATGATACATTGACCAGTTTTCGAGTCCATAGGCCTTTTCTGGGTTTTGTTGCAGATTTATAGTACATGTATAGATGTCGTATTTTACATTCAGCCCTAAGAAAGTATAACTATCTCGGTTTAAATGACCAGTTTGGTTAGAAGGAATGTTTGTGGGTAGAAATGTATGATTTGGCGCAGTCCTCATTATTCCTCATTATTCACTTGTTAATAAATCTGCATACTACTAGTACTTGTAGATAATTTCATATAACTTTTCGAGTGTAATGAAGGGGGAGAAATCGGTGTCATGAACCTTCCAGTTTCCTATTTGACTTAACTCAGTCTCGAACAATTTATAACATTTTTTTGCGGGTAGAAATTTTGAAATTTTACCCAGACTGCGGCTTCTCCGGCTATACGATACGTTATCTGATTTTTAACTGCCAAGAGTTTTTAACGTGCATGACGTACGCAGGCCATGTCCTAAATGCATTACAATGTACTAAATACGTACCTTTAAGTGTGATAATTAACCCCCTTGGCAAAGAAAACGAAAGCCTATCACAATATCTGTAGCTTCTAAAATTAAAATTTGATACGCTATCATTATCGTCACTTAAAAACTGCTATGTACAAACGCAGAGCAAAGTTGGTTCCAAGTACAAGTACGTGGACATATACATGTATTGGTAATTAATTCTGATTTGCGTTGTGATTGCACGTACGAAGGCTGCCTTCAATTTATTTATGACATGTGGGTCAAGTGCTGTTTACGCTTGGGGGGACGCAGTGGCTCAGTTGGTATGGCGTCTACTTATGGAGCGGTCGGGATCGAAACGCGGGTTTTGCATCGGGGGATGACAGGACACGAAGATCGAAAACCCGTATTTTTTTCAGTGACTCAACGGTCCCCTGCCTTTTTGTGGGTAGGGAAGCCCGACGTCTAGCCTTCTCGGATAAAGGCGAATATATTTCGGAAGTCCCGTGTGTACGTTACGCACGTTAAAGAACCCTTAGCAGTTCAAAATCGATAGAAGAGTAGGCCTGAGTGCCGCTGTGGGGGCAAAATTTCCAAATTCCCTCCAAATTTCTACCCACAAAATTTCTCAGCAATAATTGTCAACTTCCAAAAGCCGAGATAATCCTATCTCTTAGGATTGAAAGGCTTAAGAAAAACAACAGCTGTTTACGCAAGACCTTCTGTTTGATAGCAGGACGGTCATAACTATATCAGTGTTGATCGAACCAAAACCTGTATTATGCACATGCATGTAAGCTTATGTGTTTCACTGTCACCTTACAAGAGGGCTTGAGACTAGTTTAGACGACTGATTACATCTGATTACATGTACAAGTATTTCTATTTAAGGAACTGATAAGATATACATGTACATGTTGAATGAGCCATTGTTTGAGCCAGTTAAGTTTCTGATTTTTTGCCAGATACAGGTGGTGTAATGTAAGCATTGTCGTCAAGAAGGAAAGAAAATGCACCTTGTCTCCTTTTTCCTTATTATACACCTGTAGAAAAAATTGTCAAGAAATGCCACAATGTGGGCAAAACATTTTCATTAAATGTAGGCCTACTTGTAACATTGTGAATTGTTCAGCAATTTTCGTGACTCTTACTTGCACATTTATTTTCTAAATCTAACCAACGAGAAAAACTCTCTCTCTCTCTCTCTGTGTGTGTGTGTGTGTTTTTTTTTTTTTACAACATTTGTGTTATGCCTCTTGTTTGTACATGTACTTGGCTGACGATCGAAATGGTTCATTTATAGTGGTATATCATCGGCAGCAGTGACATACAAGCACAGTTTGCCTTCAACATTACTGTTGATATTCCAGGTCTGATACATATACATGTATATAGCCTGTATAATTATATGTAGATTTCCATGAACATGATATCACTACTTATCAGAGCAGTCAGCCCATCATCCACCAATAGACTGAAACTGCACAGATAAAGCTTTAGAGAGTTAGAACAGACCATAGCCATGAATGTTTCCTATTGTTGCTGTTATTTTATATTTTTACTCAGTTCAGACTGGCTTCAGTTGGCTTGGAAGCTCCAAGTAGCCTAAGTCCTATGTCACTTACTGGACAAATTCACAGTAAGTCGCGTTTGTTTCTTCAGCCAGCTAACTTACTTCCCTATGTGATGTACAAAGGTAGGAAGAGGCCTATACATGTATTACAAATACATGTACAATGTAATAATATTATTATAACTTTTGGCCCTGTTATTTGAAACATATAACGAACAAAAAAAAACAAAACAAAAAATGAAAATATGAAAACATTGTCAACATGGGAAAAAAATAAACTCAACTCATGGTGAGTTTTTCAGGATTTTCTGCCTTCTTTCAATAAAATCAAAAAAAAAAAAAAAAGGTCATAATAGCTCATTTCATAGATAGACCAAAACAAATGTAACCACATGCACGATTATTTATAAGATACATGTATCTGTTTACATCAATCGTTTACCTCTGTATGTGTCTAGTCCAGTCAGAAAGTATTTGTCACCAGTATCTATATACATGTAGGTCGGTTCTAATTAACTATCGGATCTGACACACAAACGTTTTCCATCCAGGTCTATGTTTTTCTTTTAATCTTGATTTTGAGCTACCCAGCTTTCTCAGAGCAGCGCATTTCTTGATTTTTCACCACTGCATTATACGATGTATCAGGCCTGGAATATCTACGGTAAAAGTTGAAGGCAAACTGTCCTTGCAAGGATCAGAAGCATATTTGCTGGATTGTGGGACAGCGTCTGCCGATTATGAGACTGCAAGTGCAAAGAATACGTTTGTGTACGAGTGTGGTTAAGGGGATACTACCATGTTATTTAATTAGATCTCTTGAAATTAATTTTCCTCGCTTATCTCCCCTTTCACCTCGGGTTTGTGGGATGCTACTGCCATGTCACATACATGTACAACATATTAACAACTACACGTTCATTGATGTGGTGTTAAATTATTAAACACGTACGTAGGTTCTCTAGGTAATTGTCTATGCCATGATACTGATTTTCAACATTTTATTACATAACATGTACAAGACATGATTTTGTTAATTTCAGTTTGCTTGTTGTTTTTTTTTTAATTATATTGTTTACTACCATATATACATGTACCTAGTTTTTAAAGTTTTTTTGGAAATTGGAATGTCCAATATTTAACATTTTTTTTTGTATGAGAGTGTCCACTTTTAAGATCTGATAACACAACACCAACATACAAATTTTAGTTCAGCTACCAGAAGGACCAGGTAAAATATTTTTTCTCTTCCATACCTCATTTATTTACCTTTTTACACATCTTTTTTTTCACACCTGCAATCAAATCAAACATTCACAATATAAGACACTGAAGAGATCAGAGATCATTCACAATGGAAAACAAATCTCTAAAGTTTATTCCATAATTTTCTATGTCCATCTGTCTTGTGTATGTGCATATATATATACAGGAAAAATGTCAACATGGGAAGATGGATACAACAAATGAACACGATCAATATTTACAAAAGTGAACTCACGCAAATATCCAGCCATTAATAAAGGATCTTGAAAGAATGTCATATGGCTGGGCAAAAGTTTGTATTTCAAGACATCATGATATAAAACAGTTTATACAAATGAAAATTGTTGGTAATTATCAGCAATGAATTTGCATTTAGTATGACTTTGCTCTGTTCGTCATCACTAAATAAGTCACATCACACGTAGTGATGAAATTAATTAAAATTCCTGTTATCTCCATCCAGGTGAAAAATAAACAGGAAACATTTTTACAGTTAAAAAAAGATGAAACTCCATATAAAATTAAATGTTTGCAATCACGGAGAATGAAATATGCAATAACCATAGCTGCCAACCTTTCCAAAACAAAAAACAGACTCCAACCGTGCTGAGTGTACACAATGCATGGGAAATCCCATTCATAAGAGAGTGAAACTGGAAACATGAAGACTATACCCAAAAAATCAAAGGATGAAAGGCTTCTTAAAAAGAGGATCTAATATGCTTCTACTTGGACTTGAATAAAACTTACCACCAATTTCTGCAGCCCTCTAGAAAGAACACAGTCTATAGATCTAAGTCTTTAAAAAGAGTTTCTGCAGAGAAAATCATGAACACTAAAAAGAGGCACAGGATTTGGGCGTGGTAACCTTTTCTTTTTCCATCCCACGTCCCCAAGATCAGTCCCTTTGTGACACTTTGTCCTCAGTGCTGGCATTACTGCCACCCTGAGCATTCCTGAGATCGTCAATGGCACTCTTACTATCACTACCGGAGTCAACTATCACACTATTTTCAAAATCTCCACCAAATTAATTCCATGACATACCAAGTCCTCTTCATTGCTGATCTTTCGTTCTGCCATTTTCTTGGTTCTATTCACACAAAAACTTTGATTGTAAACACAAACTTCTTCTAATCGCACTCCTTCTAGCGTATTTTGAACAGGATGTCACTCTTCTGCGACTAGAAACACTTTCCATACTTGTTCTCGAGAGCAGTCATTGAAAAAAAAAAAACAGCTAAATCTAGATATACCCCTGATCGCAGGTATACCAGCGATGAAAATTCATGGCGCACTTTGTCGAAAGGGTTAATACACATTCTTGTGTATGCTGACATTTGATCGTTAATTAATTCATGTACGCTTACAGGCTTCTGCCCACTCTAGAAAACCAGAATACGCATTTTCTCAGGCAAATACAGATTTCCGTACTCTCGCAAAAAAAAAAAAAAAAATGCACTAAATACGTTTTTTCCGAAATGGTTGGCAGCTATGGATTATTATTATTATTATATTTAAAAATGGATTATTATTACTCTATCTGCTTACTGTGATTCTCACCCCTGTTGTATTGCAAGTCGAGGCACACAAGATATTTTGTCAATTACCACTGAAATGAAACAGTTGTGAATTCATAAGATGTGATAATTTTCTTCTGCTGCTACTTTTTATTTCTTTTTAAAAAAACTTACGTGGCTTTCCGGCCTGCAAATACAAGAAGCTTGTCATCCTCCTCAAGCTGGTCAATTAATTCCAGGAGCTGATGCAACCAATCAAATGAAAATAAGAAAAAAAGAAAACTCAATGTTTGATGATACCATCTAAAATTTGCCTAATTTGAATCAATTACATATTTCTCAAAACAACTGCTTTAGAACAAATTAGTGATCTTTGTTAAATTGCTTCTTCTGTAACAATCACTGTCATTAGAACTTGAAATCTGTCTTAATTAGTTTCCTATAGCAAACCAGTCACATCACTGAATGAAATTGAGTAGATCTTGATGCTTCAAGTAATTATTCCTACAAAGATCTAACTCATATAAACTTCCATCTAAGGTAACATCTACATGCAATACCCACCATAGACTTTTTTTCAAAATCCTCGACAATCAGAACTTCTTGGTGAACACTATGGACAGTCTGAGTTAAGAGAAAAAAAATTTAAAAAGGAGCAATGATTTGAAAGCAATTCTGAAGCTTTACTTGCCTTTTTCTGACATAAGTATATTATATATACAATTATCTTTATAACAAAAAAATAAATGTAACAAAATTCAGCATTTAATCATTATTAACACATAACAAAGACACTACACTGATAGGACCAGAAACTGGGCCAATTTTGGGTTTACAATGACATTCAGCACCCCCTGGTTTCCAGACTGTACAGCCTGTTAACAACAATGGCGGCAGTCATGAAACCAAATCAGGGAAAACAGTGTTATGCAGACACTGAATGCACAAGTTCAAGGTCCAAAGATCCAGAAACTGAGCACAAACTGATCTAGATCTTGAATACAAAACTAGTGATGAAAGTGATGCGGCATACATTTTTTAGAGATGTGAAAAAAGTGCCCAATCTTATCTGTGTAGCATCTCTGCCCATAATGCAGCAATAATCTTAAACTTGAGGATAAAATTAACACATTTGTTGTCAATGCATTACACTTTTGCCATTCAATATTACTAGTAGCTTTTGTTGATCATAATTAATGATGAAATTAACAACTTTCTGACAAAGGTACTCACCTTTTTTTAAGCAAACTAGTTAAAAATCATAGACGACAGGAACTGGGGTTTAATCTAGACATAGCAATTAAGAGCTGCTATAGTTCCTAATTCAAAATTAACATGGTTTTCATTGTCACAAGATGAAAGACAAAATGAACATTTACTTACATCTAAAAAAGGCCTTTACCATTAGAGACATTTAATGAAGCAATGGCATTAAGGTTGAAAGTGACATATTATACACAAGTTTCGGCAAAGCAATAGACAATACGTCTATTTTCTTTTTAAAATAAAATTTTGCTGAGGATCATGTTTCAATAGTCACTAGAGTGACGATACTTACAGTAAGATCCAGACTGCCCACAAAAACTTTATAGGGATCTTTCATGTATTGGTCAGCAAGCTTCTGTACACCTTCAGGCCAGGTAGCCCTATCCAAATAAGAAAGATATATTTCAATTTATAAAAAATAAATCATCAAGCAACATCTGGCAAATATGTCTATTCCATTCAATCTCCAATATACAAAGAAGTCAAAATTCAGCTGTAAGCTAGTAAGTTAAATTTGTATTACCAATTATTGAGAAAATAACTGAAGATAAAGGCAATATTTGTGCCACAAGCATTAGGAGTGAAGCATGTTATGTTCAGATTATCTTTGATACTTATAACAGCCTGTCCTGTAAATTCTGAAATTTCAAAATAATGACTACCACCAATTTGAATAACAAGGCACTAAGAGCCTATTAAAAGACACAAATCATTTAGCCACTCACGATGTCATGACTGTTTGTCGGTCTGGGCGTATGTCATACATAACCTTTTTTATTTCATATTCAAAACCCAGATCGAGCATTCTATCAGCTTCATCCATTACCTGGAGAGTAGAGTAAAACGGTATGCTATAGCATAGGTTATCTTTAAATTGAGGATGCTGAAATTGCTAATTTTACACATAATATATAAAAACAACAACTGTCTCAGTCTTTCCTCTTTTTATAATTCTGAAATAAATATGCTTCTGTAACATTCATGCTGCCACGCTGAAATGAGCATTGTTTAGATGAATACAATTCAAAACCTGGTGGACCCTCCTCCCCTGGGTTGGGGGGGGGGGGGGGGGGGGGATATATGCCATGTTTAAGGTGTGAACCAACAAATTTTAATTCAAATATCATTTTCACTTTTTGTCCTGCATTATCAGCGTCATAACCTCTATAGGAGACAATACATCTCATGTGAGTGAATCCTTCACATGAAATCTCTCCAAGTGTACTATCAATCAGTCCATCAACTGCAGTTGCCTGGAAATGGCATTCCTGTCCTGTTCCAAATGTGCATGCAAAAAGCCCAGTCTCTTCAAACATTTGTGATTCGGTTAAATTATTAAACATCCAATTAGGAGAGATCAAATTCATTTTAAATCTAGCGTTTTCATGCCTGTTTGAAATTTTTCATTGTTTTGAGAGAGGTTTGCAAGTTTTCACATGATCATGGGATGGAACTATAATACAACTACATTGTAGTAGAAATTCTTAGAACGAAAAAGATCCTACAGACAGTGCTATCATCATAATCATCAAGCTAACTAGATCTAGATAAAAATCTACGTGTATTTCCTAGATCTAGATCATGAACAGCTGCCCTCTTACACTAGTCTTCCTCAGATTATGGGCATATTATTTGTTGTTGTCAGTTCTCTGATATGTTGATTTTCCATCCACAACTCTCACGCAATCACTCGAATGCATATTATCGTGTGTAAGGAATTATGCCCTATGAACTTCAATCTCAATCTTCAAACAGCTGCCGATCAACAATCAGACTATCGTCCAAGGTATGATTTCCCATTTCACTGTCATCGTGCAGAATTTGTATTGAAATTTATTATGAAACTGTGTCTGTCTTGTGGATTCAGTAAAAGTTGGCAGTTGATCGGCCAAAAATAAGAAAGTCGGCAACAACCAAAAAAGTCAGAATTCCGAATAAAGTCAAAGTTCGACATCCCTTTGTTTAATGGTGCAATCTAAATTCATCTAATTAGTTATAGAGATAGAGATAGATAGAGAGAGATAGAGAGAGAGAGAGAGAGAGAGAGAGAGAGAGAGAGAGAGAGAGAGAGAGAGAGAGAGAGAGAGAGAGAGAGAGAGAAAACATACATCTAAAATAATTAATAGACAGAAAATGCAGCTTCAGACAGGTCCTGACCAACCTGACACACCAGAAATGTTCTGCAGTGAAGTAAACAAATGAGAATCACATCTGACATACTCACCACATATGTGGTATTCTTGACGCTGATTATCTTGGATGTCATGAAATCATTAAGCCGCCCAGGTGTAGCTACCACAATTTCAACACCTTTCTTCACTTTCTTTAGCTGCTCCCTTCGATCCCCGCCTCCATATACACACACACTGGGGAAGTAATTTGAAGTTTTTATTGTCAAACATACTGCATAAATATGCGTCAAAACTGAGTCTAATCACATACACGTATCAGAGGAAAAGCTCAGACAGAAAGAAAAATTGGTCAAGCTTTCCTTTACCAAATAATCCTTCCTCTCCATCATCACAACCACTTAACACACACAGATGCAACAATCTCCAAAAATAATGCCCCCTCCCCCTAGCAAAAGAAAAATGAAACAACAACAACATAGCTTACGTCACATCTACCTTTGGGATATGTGATTCCAGGCAAATCTCAAATCTAATGCTGTACAATCGCCTTACGATATTACATCAAGGTACACAGACTGAGATATGCATGAGTGGTCAAGGTAACTGACTTTTTGTGACAATACAAGAAGAAAAAAATGGCCATACCAAAAAATGTAGTCAGGACGGGCAGAATGAGATGGAGAGTACTCAATAATATAGTCATTTGCAAATTTCAGGTTTTCAGCCTTTTGAATTATCAGTCGTATTCATGTACACTTGAGGTATTTTTATTGTTTTCAGCTGAAATATTTTCTGCTACAACAAATACCTTGTATATATACCACTCATTGAAATCAATCAAACGAGAGGTCTTATATTGTAAAGCACTGACATTTCATCAAGCCCCAATGTCTCACCATCTGATGCCTTTATAATCTATCTTTAGGACCTCCTCCTCAATTTGTAAAGCCAACTCCCTGGTAGGTGACAACACCAGAACAGATGGACCCTCTCTCTCACTGCGGGGCCTGAAGGACACCAAGATAAGTATAAAGTTTTCAAATGATCAATTGAAAGTCATGTGGAAAAGGATAGCAAATTATAACAAAGTAAAAAAAAAATGAACAAAGATGGTAAAAGATCAGGGCGGATCAATTTATGACATCCATTATGAATATCTATAAATGTTCCTAATAGCATATAGTAAGAGAGATCTTGATTCTGCGCAGGAAATGCTCAAAGGAGTGTGAAAAATAAGGCACACCAAACTCATTTCTGAAATTCTGAGTGACAATAGGGTTCAGAGAAGATTAAAACAGATATGCTATCAGTGACACTATGAGAGTCAGAACAAAACTGCAGAGAAATCAATGCTAAAAATAGCTCACACTTACGTGGGTTGATTATCTATGTGAATAAGAGCTGGTAGAAGAAACGCTAAAGTTTTTCCCGTACCCGTCTGTAAAGAGAATGAAAAATACAATTAGGCAAAGATACTATCTACGGCTGAATTTGACTTCAAAAAGAAAATAATTTAGATATGGTACTGAAGATCTCATTTGCACAGCTTTTTTGCTTTAAGCTATTTTCTCCTTCTAAAGGGAAAATCCAGTGATCAAAGTATTAATTTAGTCCAAGATATTTTCAATTGTTAACATTATATGAAAAACAATCACAAAAACTTCAGTTTGCGACTAGTTAGGCAAGAAAATAACAGATTGAATAACGTGTGTTTATAAAAAAAAATACACAATAATGCTCCCACAAACTGCCAAAAAAACTCCTTAGCTCCTAGCATATTCACTTGCCTGGGCAATTCCGATCAAATCTTTTCCTGACAATAAAACAGGCCAGGCTTGACGCTGTAAGACATACAGTAGGGAACAACATCAAAACAAATCATTAAGACATAAAAAATGAAGTACATGAAAAAAAATTGGAGGTCCAGAATTTCTAATTAATCGTTAAAAAAAAAAAGTCAAATATGTAAAACCTTAAATAAAATGAGTTTTTCTTGTCTTTTTTCATTGTTACCTTGTCCACATACACATATAGCAGGGGGTGGGGCTGAAATTTGATCTTTGCTCAAAATATTTAATTTTGTTTGGGTTTTTGTTTTCTCTTAAAAGTTTGGTCTCTGCTGAGTATTAAAATGGTACAGTGGTCTCCGCCTAAGAACCCGGTCTGCCTAAGAAACTGCCTCTGCTGCAAAACGGAATTTTTTCCTCTATAATTTACTCCTTAAAGAACCAGCTCCCACATAAAAAAAAAAATCAGCCTCAAGAGCCTGGTGTGCTGCCAAGACAGGAGAGTACTTATGGTGTAATTTCACACCATAATGTCCACTTGAGAGAAATGCAGTGCTAGATGTGCAGTAAAATGGGGACAGGAGTGGGGGGGAACAGGTAGACAAGTGATGATTGATGTGTGACTGCATAACAAGGCCACACTGTGGACCAACCAGTAAGAATATCTTTGTTTGACAACAAGGGGGACAGCATTTGTGATTGGCTCTGTGGATAAGGAGGTGTAAAGTTTACCCTCCTGACTGGTCAGTTGTTTTGCTACTTCGGTCAGTCTGTAAACACTTCAGTCCTTTGCCCACGTGCAATTATCCGTAGGATTGCAAAGCAATATCACGTTTTCATTCAAGTATAACACCCTTATGTGAAAACTCGCCTGACATTTAAACACTGGACAGTATTGCTATAGTGATACACTAAGAAAAAGCGCCAATGGTTAGATCTAGTTATAACACACATCCAGGGAAGAAGGCTGCATCTATTCGCATAGATAAATTTTTAACTAACGGTAACGATCAACTAATCATAGTAGTGAAGACAATCTGTGGTCAGACGGGTTGTGTAACTTTTCAATCCGCTTAAGAACCCAATTTTCTGTCTCCTGGTGACCAGGTTCTTAGGCGGAGAGCACTGAATTGAAAAGTTGATATGTCCACTTTAAGGTGTGGGGAGAATGGTCAAAGGTTGACCGGCCCCCTTGCCATCCAGGTTCTTGCTCATTTGGATCTCTGTCGTCACTATTTTACTGGCTACAGGCAAATTGCATATAGAAGACTCGATTATGATCTACTTCACCAATACCGGGAGTTCCAGTGCCAAGGGTGAACACTGAATGACCATTTGAGGCGCTGACCACACCAAATATCAGTGAAAATGTTAACCTGGGCCTCTGAAATAGACTTTGCACGGCCTAATAAGGGTGAAATATGTCACGTTTCCACTGTTCCAGAATGCAACAGTGGATTATCTGTCACATGAAGGGTCAAAAGGCTCTTGGTTTTGACTGAGGAAGACATGGCCACCATATATAGCCCTCTTTGGACCCTAAAATAACTCCATGAAAGCCCTTTTGATGATGGGGGTAGGGAAGCAAAGCGTATTATTTATGATATGTTAAAATTTCTCATACAGACCAACCTGGCGTAAAAAGCTCAGGATGGTCTGTGGCTTAGTTTTGTTAAACAGGTCCTTCAGAGAGCAACGTGAGAAGTGGGCTGTTGACAGAGAAAGGCCACACACTGTGGGGGCATTTCTCCTCTGAGAAGAAAACAATGCGTGAGGTGCAAGTGACCCAGACACAGGTGGCTGAGGACCACCTGGTCTCATCCGGTGAGCAGACCCTGGCCAAAATCCAAGGTCTGGTTGGATAGAGTAAAGTCTGTTTGCAGGCTGTTGATTCCATTGCTGCTGCCACCTCAATTTAATGTCCTCGTTGATGGTCATGGTCAGCCTAAGATCCAGATGAGGGACTCCCTAATCTCAGGGATCTAAAATCAGGCCAATCCTGGTGATGGAATCTGCTGCCTCATGTCCTGCAATACCCATATCATTCGGTACCCAGCAGAACGAGAATCCATGCCGCCACCAAGAGGCAAGTTAATCTATCGTCCTTAAACATGGGGTTATTCAGGGCCGGGAATAGGGGCAGGGTGTCTAAAAGGATCAGAAAATTGTTTTGTTTTTAGCCTCAACCATGAAGATGTCGGATTTTGTGTTGCGGGAAAATCAGGGAAAAGGAGAGAAATTTACCGATCCATAGTTCATATTTAGTACAGTCAAGTCCACGCATACCGAACTCTGGTAATGCGAATTTCTGATAATTCAAATAAAAAAGGAACAATAGATTTTTTTCCTCTTTGTGCCCATTAAATGCGTCTCGCATAAATCGAAGCCACTGCCGTGAGTTTCTTTTAAATCGAAC
>JBCAUA010832823.1:0-14084 GCA_038406235.1 Peronia verruculata
CCCCCCCCCCCCAAGAGCTTATACTGTTAAATTTCCTTCCTCTTCAATATGGACCAGATATCTCAATTTGATTCAGTTTGATTTTTATGGCTTGATTCTGAATCAAACAAACCTGTTCATGTCTTTTGCCTAATCTGTCATCCTTAGGAGGTGGTGGATCTGACCGGCCGACTGGGCCAGGCGTCACTCACCCCACTGGAGGCTGGTGGGGACGGCTACTCTCTGGCAGCTCCTAGTCAGCCCATGCACATGGTGCCTCACCACCAGAGTGGCTACACCACTGGCCACCCCAGTATACCTTACTCACAGGTAAACTTTGGAGCTTCAACATTTTCCACATTTTAAAGTAAAGTAAAAAAGTAAAAGTACCATCCCTTGACCCCCCCGAGAGGGTCAGCACTGGAAATGAGACAGTCCGAAATGTTCCTTGTGAGCCCCTTTGTATTGTGCCAGAACATAATGTAGCCCACGTAGTGTACTAACTTACTGACAACTTAGAGATAAAATCATAGCTAGGGATGAGATTGATGTAGGATCCAGGCACAGATTTCCCAGAAGTATAAAACTCTTGAAATTTCCTTGAATTTGACATTTTAGTTGCAGTTTGTATTATTGAAGAGTTTATGCTTCATGCTTCTTCATTTTCTTTTTCCCTCCTGACTCAAACAATGGACTAGCCCCTCAGTTTGCCCAGATATGCATCACTTTTCTCAGAATTTATTTTCATGGAAGGATAAATAAAGTGAACTAGATGTAGTTGCTCAAAGAACTGGGCAGAGGAAAAATTGATATCTTTAACATAAAGCATTAGTTCATTTTATAAAATTGAAAAGACTGTACAACCAGTAACTAACTAAACAATTTCAAAAAGCAAATAACATATATAAATAACTTCTTCTTGTTGTTGAAAGTGAAAGGCGAATTTTAAAACCAAGTTGGTCCTTCCTCAGGGCAACATAGTTCAGTTATCTCTGAGAAAACCATCATATGGAGTGCATTCAACAATGTCTTTGAATGTCTTAAAATTTAAATAGAAATAAGGTATATTTACAACTTTGCATTTGTACATGTAGAAATGTGAGAACATTGTTGATGTTATCTCTTGCTTGAGCATTTTGCCACTGAGTGCCTTCCTCCCAAGATTAGAGTTTGCCCTTTTGTTTTTATTCTTAAAAAAAAAAAAAAGGAATTCTTTCCTGTCATTTTTCTTTTAATATTTTTCATTTCATATTGTTCTGTTCATGGGTAATAAAATGATCACATAACACAATAGTGTTATGTTAATTTTTTATCACGGTTTTGGACAGCTGAGATAACCACCTCTACAGGAGGTTGAAAAGCTTATAAAAACTATAACCATTGTTCTGTTCATTTGTAAATAGTAAATTGCACCAAGATCAGAAGGTTTCTATAAAAGAAAGCCCGACTGGGCTATACTTGAATGCTTCATATGTAAATCTTGACCATAGATTTTACTGCTCAGATGATATTCACTGGATAAATGAAGTTTTTATTAGGATTGTATAGTTCACATTCTCCAAGCTCTTCTCATATCAGTAATTTGTTTTGTTCACGAAATGGTCTAAGATTTAATGAGTGGAAGGTAGAATTGTCTGGTTTTAATTTAAATATAAGGATTATGAAAAAATGTTCTCTGTAACGTATATTGTCTCATGCATGTCATTTCTGTGATATGTAGGGCAGGTCTTATATATTCATTTCTGTTTCAACTCCGTAGTAACAATTTTACACATTTTCCATTATTGAATGATTGGTAAATATAATCATCTCTGTGTTATTTTTCCATAAAATTTGTTTTAGTATATATATTCTTTGATGTATCCTCTACTTGTAAATATATTTAACAGTGCTAGGCATAATATAGTCATAATCGTGTTGATGCAGTGTTAAATCCCTACACAAACAAACAATTCTGTTAGATTGGTTTAAATTTTTTTAGAAGGCTATGTTTATTCTTTAATTATTTCCTTATTCTGTATGGGTATCTCATCATTCAGCGGTATTTTTCTCCTGTGACAGGCACAATATTACACAGCATCAATACAGCCCTCCAATGCAAACATGCGCTTCGTGACAGTTCAGATTCCTCCCGGCACCTGTCAGCCAGTATTTCCTGCCACTCCTATAGACAGCCAAGGGCAGGCAACTGTGCCCATGCCCAGTGTGGGGGTGCCGACAGTCCTGGGGACAGGAGGCTACCAAGTCGTCCAGCCCCAACAGCACCACTTTCAGCCAGGTGGTGCCAATCCAGAGCTGGCCTCAGCAGGCTATCATTACACCCCTGGCCATGAAACGGTCGTCGTCAGTTCTGCAGGGGGTGTCAACAGTTCCATGGCAATAGGCACCCCAGGGACTCACATAATTCCAGCATACAACATTACGTACACGCAGCCGGCCCACGTACAGCCCAGTGTGAATCAATACAATACAACAGCTGGCGCCCCGACCGGCACCACTTTTTATACCGTCCCCAACACACCAACACCACCGCTGGCTCTCACCCAACCTCCACCCTCATCCCATCATCAACAGCAACCCCAGCAGACTGTGTTCTATCAACCTAGCGCTGGTGGCAACTTGACTATATCTCCCGTGTCCTACTCCGCCAGCAAGCCATTATCCACCCCCTTCATCCAAAGTATATATAGATCATCCACCCCTCCACAGCAACCACATCAACAGCAGCAGCAGCAAATCCAACAACATCAACAACAGCCACAGCAAGCTGTGGCAGCCCCAGTCAATGGGCATCATCCTTTGACTTTGAACTATGGTCAGCCCGTAACCTTTAACCCCAGCGGTCAACAGCTGGCACATTTGCCGTCCACTGCTCAGGGGTCACCACTCATGTTCCAGCCCAGCCCGTACCAGATACGGCCAGTAGGGACTGTAATACAGCTGGCTGGCTCCCCTGTTCAGGCCCAGCAACCGGTGCCAGGGACTCAAGTCCAATCCTATCAGGTCCTCCGACCCACTGTCCCCACCCCAGGTAAGGCCCTTCCTAATGATTGTGGGCTGCTAATTCCTTTATTTGTTGTCACCTCTGCCCTTTCATTCTGTTGTTTCCTCAGTGTTAACATCAGAAATACATAGATGGGAAATTTTTACAGCACTTGTTCCTACCAGTAAAGGCTTTAAAGCAATTTACTATCTAGGTCTATTCCCCTCATGACAGGCCCAAATCAGACACTCATGTATGTTCTCATCTTCTTGGGAAGCACCCACCTGTGAGAGGCACAAACCCATATCAGCCTAACAATGGCAATCTCTGTCTATAGTTGGATATGCGTCTTTACCTGGGTTGAGTAAGTAATGTGTGTAATTTGTCTTTCCTAAGGAAAAATATTGGGCTCAGTTGGGATTGGAATGCAACAATTTTTAGTTCTAAGTCTGGCTGCTGAACTGCTAAGTGTCGAAACTATAGACATTGTTATCCTTATTATTTGCACTGGCAGCATGTTTGGTTGGTGAGCAAATGTTTTGGAAAGAAAATCAAAGATTTGGGAAGGATGATTTAAAATATATCCAGTGATAATAGTTAGACACTCCAAGCCATATATTGGATTGTGTCAGTTTGGTTTGCATAAAGTCATCATTTAGATTGCATTTAATTCCTCGAAGATGCAGTAGCAAATATAAAACAAAGGCAGCATGTAGTAAATCTTCCAGGATAAGAGAATCAAGGGAAGATTGTTGTGCATAGCCCTATTACTTCCCTTTTTCCAGACATACTTTTTCCAGACATAAGGTGTTGAACAAGCTGTGAATAGAGGAAAAAAAATACTTTTGCGCCCTTTCCTTGAAACACAAGCCATGAATTTTTTTTTTTTTTTTTAATTATGGTGTAAAGAGAAGTCTTATTGTCAAATGTTTTTTGGTGATCAGTCTTTCAAATGAAATGAGGTAGTGGGATTTTTTTCTTCGTCATTGCCCAGCTTGCACGACACCACTGTTGTCTGGCAAAGGGAAGTAATAGGACTGGACAGAGCGATCTCCCATTGTTTCCTTGATAGTGTCCAGGAAACAGAATTTCACCATACTGGTATCAGATGGTGAGGAAATTAAACTTTGCCACCCATGTCAATAAACTCTTCATTGAGTCCATAATCAGTGGTCTTATTGTGTTGATATTATCCGATTAACTAATGTAATATTGGACTCTGGTTGTTTATGGGGTGAAGTATTACACATGGACAGTTCAACATATATATAGGCACTCTGTACTTGATTCTTTAGGCCAAGGTCAGCAATGAAAGCCAGAATCCACATTTTTGAGTTGAGAACTCTTTTAGTACTATAAATGTGTTGGAAATGTGTTCCTCATTTACTCTAGGGTAGTTTTTCATGTAAAATCTTAATTTCCCCTACTTTTGAACTCGCATTTCTCATAAATCATTTGTCACAAGCCATCAAATTTTACAGAAACATTCTTTCATCCAACATAAAGATTTTATCTGATTGTTTATTTTTTTTTGTTTAGACCACAAATTTAAGAGAAAACCAGAATTTTTGTTTTCTAGCATAGTTTCTCATGAGAGATACTGTAATAGTTTAACAGTGACATACTTTGTAGTGACTATGTCATGATTAACAGTGTCCTTAAAGATAATTACTTCAGGATAATAGAATGCTCGGTGATTCATGTTGTGCTTCCTTTTTTTAGCCTTGGCATATTTGAGTGTCCAGCTAGACACATGCTGTCATATAAATGATAAATTGATATGCTTGCCACAAAACTTTAAGCCTATCTTGCCCTGTTTTTATTGTGTACATTTTTTGTCTGTGTCCAGGTGTGCAATTTGTCTTCTTCCATAGTTACCCGTTTGCTAAAAAATTTGAAATACTGAATCATGGTATAAAGTTGCTTGAAATCTTGTTTTAGAAGACAACTTTCCCACTTCTTACAGTAATATGTGAATGTTTTCTCTTTGAAGAACTGCAAGGACGACAAAGGCTCCCGTTATCCTTAGGATCCAACCCCCAGCTCCAGCAGTCTCAGACTCGACCCAAGTAAGTACACAGGCTTTGTGTGAACAAAGGATTTTCAGACAAGTGCCAAGCAGACATTGGTCTTGTACTATTAAAGATTAATATCTTGCAGCCAGTCAGAAAGCGCCAAAAGTCGTTGAACTTAGAGAAATTGGAAGTAGACCGTGATGAAGGTGGTCTAGTGTTTATGTTTTTATACTGCAGAAATTCAACAACTATTTCACTTCTGAATAAGAATTAATTGTGCTCTTGATCAGCACATAGACATGTACTCTTGATCAGTACATAGACATACCAGGATTTTCAGAGGTGATTACGTATATTTATGTGCCACAGTGTTCATTTTAACCGATATTTCTCCTGATTTTTAGCCAGTGCTTGGGGGTTATCCCCTGTCTCTTCAATTTACAATGTAAAGTGTGTGAATTAAAGTTTTATATGATAGTATATAACTTAACTTCAGGAAATTTCACAATGGCTCATTGTGACTGGCTGCTTGACAAATAAAACTGACCTTGTGAATTGTGCACTAATCACATGATGGTGGTGAATACAGTGGTCTCCGCGTAAGAACCTAGTCACAGGGAGCCAAAATTAAGAGCAGCGGCTCTCCGGCAGATTGAAAAGTTGCACTACTCATCTGTTTTATATACATGTACGCTGCTTGAGCTCCTCATTTGCTCACTGCCTTGTCTGCTACAACATGTTGTTCATTACTGAAGTTAAGTTTTTACCTATGGAACTTAAAACAACTCTCTCCATTATATGGGCGTGTGTTTGTAGATCTTACAGTGCCTAACTTTCTTGATTTATAATTTCATCAATACCAAAGTTTCTCTCATACTCCGAGTAAGTTTTCCATATGACAACATCATTGTTGAATGATATTATGATGTCTACGGCTATGTTACCTTCTATATTATTGCACAATGACTCAAGGGTTTAAAATTTAAGAGATAGAGGAGGAAAACAACTGACCAGTCAAGGAGGCTAAACTCATTTCCTTGAAAGACATAGAGCCAAATCACCGGCACAACTCCATGTGTTAGCAACCAAAGATGTCTTTAGACTTATCCATGTCGCGAGCTCAGTTCTTTGTTGTCTTCATTTTGGATGATTTAGAGATTATACGTCATGTGAAAAAAGGATAGTAAATCTACCATATACTGAAGTCATTTCACTAATCACTTGCCCAAATAGGTATATTTTGATAATCACATTGTCCTATCTCCTATGTACAAAAACAGTTGCTAAACACAACTCATCAGTTTTCTCAGAATGTGAACAATGGAGATAGGGCAACAGAGAACTGGGCTCACGAAATGATCAAACTGTCAAACTCATTCTACAGCAGTCACAGTCAGTTTCAACTGTATTGTAAAAAATGGACTCCCCCACCCCAAGGAAAGGTTTGCCTCCAATTCAAAAGTCATTTAGGCATACATGTGAATTTTGATTCTGAATTCAAGCCAAAATATATTTTATCAAGTACGTCAAACACATCAAAACTAAGAAAACAGAAATGAGTTTCAGATTGGTTTGCTTTTGTTGTGGGGATTATGACTACCATTATAATTGAAGACTAAGAAAAGAAAAGACAGGTGAGAATATGTATGTCTAGGGGAGTTGTGAGTGGGGGAGGTAGAGGAGGACCTAGGCAATTGCGGAATGACCCTGCATAGATAAGCTTCTTCACGTTTGTTTTCTTTTTTCTTTTAAAAAGGGCATAGCTCCAGTATAAGATCAGCTGATTGCCTGTGACATCTGCTGAGCATCCCCGCCCCATTATATGAAACCAGCATTATGTATGTGATTCGGTCTTTATTTTTGTCATTAACGATTGTTTGTCACCAGCTTGGATGTTTCTCTTTGCGAAACGTAAGGGTTGGTGAACAAAGAAGGAGGGGAAAAAAACCATGTTTATTCTCTTGGTTGGAAATGTTGACCAGGGAAAATTGGACTAAAATATCATGAAAAGAAAGACCTTTTCATAAATTTTCATGATGTGTATTTTTAGCAAAAAAGCATTGAAGAGATTTTTTGTTTTTCTTTTTTATATCATAGCTTGTACAGCAACTTTTATGTCTGGCAAACGGAAGAAATAGCTCTGGCCAAAAACAGGTCCTATTAATCATATGAAGAAATTGTTTTGCTACTTATCAATACTCCATTCATGTAATATGTATCAGTGGTGACATTGAGGCAGTTCCATTGTATGTGGGGATTATTAAATAGCAAAGAATATAAAATAGGCCTACTGCTGTCTTGGACAGTAATTTAGGTATGGAATACATTCAAAAGCAGTTGATCCTTAGTTTTGCTGTCCATGAGGGGCCATGAAATGGAGATTTTAAGGAGTGAGGTGGAATCTCACTTACAGAGCAGCATTAGAATTTGGCTGTATTTTCTAGTGAGTTGTTGATTCAATCATTTTTTGTTGTTGTTGTTGTTGATATTATGGAGTTTGAAATGTTTTCAAGTCTTTTTAAGGGCTTTAGCTTTATAGCACATGTATTGTATGTCTTTTGGGCATGTGTTTGTGTGTGTTTGGCAGTGTGTGCTCTGTTTACACCAAAGGAAGAATTCCCTCATTCTTTCTCTCCTTTACTTCCTCACATCCTGTCTGTCTGTCTCCACTCTCCATTATTTTTTTGATATGGTTTTGCATAGAATATTTTTGAAAAGTGTATGGCTTAAAGCCATTTCATTTCTAGTAATACTGTCAGAAATGATGTCATCAGATGAGGTTAGGAAGATTCAGTTTGAAAGATGAAATGTCTCGCAGCTAGTCAGAATGAAACGTATGTCGATTTTTAACCATATGGGTTTTTGGCTTCATGTGAAAGCTTATTTCATACCCTTTCTGATGGTGGAAAAAGTTTGGAGCAAGCTTTACTCTAGCCAGAGATATTGCAGTTTAAACAGACAAACGGGGACACCTCAGCTTTGACCAAAATTCCGAGAAAATCGAGTTTAAATGAGCAGTTGAACACATACATCTACATGCCTACCTCACAAAAAGCCCGATTTTAATGAAAGAATAATTACAAATCGAGAGTAAGCCGGTGCTTGTGCTGTGATGTTTATTCATGCTCAAAAAGTGACAGTTTGAGCCAGAGCACAACGTGAGGGGATAACCCAAAGTCCAGCTCTTTTGTCGCTTCAAATTTATTATCCACAATCGTATTCTGAGCTTATTGTAAAATGAATTTGTTTCCCAGATCACAGCTTCATGTTCTAATTTTCCTCAACTGGTATCTGTTCTTTTTCTCATTCCCCAGTCTTACCAAGCTCTTCAATATTTGGGTTTATTACTTTTTACATTTTCTGTGATTGTATTTTGTGTTCTGTTTTTTTTTCCGCCCAGAATTTACAGATTTACCATTCTCCTTGTTCATTGCCTTGATTACATTACTTTTATCATATTCTTGGAAGAGAATATTGCATTGCTGCCTTTCGGTTGCTGGTCCTTTTAGTTACAAACTTCCACATACTAATATTGTTGGTACACTTTTCTTTTTTGATTTGTGAGATTTGAAGTCAGCCATACTTGAACCACCATAGATTTTAACAGCATATCAGTCTAACTTCATTAGAACATGGATTTGTAAGTTGTATCCATTTCCTTTGTCAGATTTATCATGAGCTATGGTGTAGCTGAGGCCGAGTATATGAAACTATGTATTAATAAGTAAATGAATGAAAAGAAAAATGAAAGAAGTAACAAGGTATTTCTTTATGTATTTTAAAATATCTATTTATGGAGATAATACTTGATTTTTTCTGTGCCTGGGACCTCTGAAAGCATTATTTTGACCTTGTTTGAGCATTCCGAGACTCTCTCCTGAATTTTTACTGATCCGTCCATGAAAATATTGATGACATAAATTGAGTCTTAACAACTAGGAACAATGCATGAATTTGTCGCCTTAAGCAGAAATGAGCAGCAGGCCAAGTTCAAAATCACTGCTTTGAGAAAATTGCATGTGTAATACTTACTTGTTCTGCAGATTCCATTGTTTTACCGTTCTCTGTGACCTGCAAAGTGAATCAGAGACGGAATACTCCTTATAAAAACCTGTGTTACGACTGAAGACTTATGAGGGGAGAGTGACAGATGTCCAGTTTTTTATAATTTCAATGTTCCCGTTCACGGGATGAGTCCTGAATCTGAACTATCCCGCTAAAAAAGATCAGAAAGAGGAGCCACTTTTGTGCAAGCATGGGTTTGAATCAAGAACTTCAGTAGACAAAAAGCAGAGAAAAGTCTTAGATACATTTTTTTTTTTTTATCTCTTGTACGAAAAGTGGACATATGTGGTTCTTTCCCCTTGGTTGTTAACTGGATTAGTTGTTTTATGACATTGAGATGATGACGGTTTTGAACACGCAGTTGTTTGATTTTGCTAAAATGGCAATAGATTTCTATGCTGTATTGCAGACATTCACCTGCTGGTGAAAGAGAAGAAATATGATAGGATATAAAACTACATTTTATAGAATATTAATTATGTAGTCCATTTTTGAAAAATATTATAATAATTATACGGTGATATTTGGGAATGTTGGCTTTCTGTATTCAGCTTTAGTATGTACGTTATTGTGTGCGGGTGCCTTGCTACATTTATTTTTCTTGAAATACATGTATTTCCCAGGAATTTGAGTTCTCTCTCAGTGATTATCTCTGTACATCTATTATTAATGTTGTACGGCTTCTCACTCCGATACATTATGCTAAAATTTGATGCCAGTAACTGTAGTTTGTATTTTTTTTTTTTTTTTTTGTAAATCTTTTTAATCTCACAATAATCTCACTTGAACAGGAAATTAAACTAAATTTTGTTATTGTTTTTCTCTGAGATTTATATATTTATATAAAATTGGAAAATATTTAAAAGATAGACATACATTTTTTTTTTTTTTTCAAATATCGCATTCATTTTCTTATTGTTGTAAATAGATTGCAAAGATAGAGAGAAATGACAAAAAGACATGAAAGAAAGAGAGAAAGAGAAAGACTACAGTCACTGTTATAAACGCTTCTCCCATGGGATAATGTGATGTGAATAAGATCATCATTTTACCATAATTACAATTATTGCTGTTACATTGTGTTTATACAAGTTTATATTGCATTAGATAGAATATATGATTAGTCCCTTGTTCTCTTGAATCCATATGTATTATGAAAAGCATTACCATTGTCATACTCATCACCTTTACATTCATCTTATATATTTTTTTGATTGATCGGGCACCATCTCACTGCCAGTGCCTGTGGTCTTGAAGTTCGTCTGAATCTCTGAAGTTTTTTTTTCTCCTCTACGTCTGCCTACGTTTTTTGTGGGTTGTTTGAAAGGGGAAAAGGGGGTGGTGGGTGGTATTTTTCACCAGTAGGATGGGGATTGTTTTTGACTCACCTTAATGCATTCTTGTGCAATACACAAGCATTGAACAAGCTGTAAACGAGATGAAAAAAAAATATATTTTTTGTGCTGTTAGCTCCAGTCCCATATCACGAAAAAGTAAAAAAAAAAAAAAATTCATACCGTAGAACAAATGTACTTTTCTTATTGTGTTAAATTTAACATGCTTTTTTTTCTGGGATTATTTCTGATAAAACACAAAAAAAGAAAAAGTTGCTTCTGTCTCCTTTACATGGGAATTGTTCTGGACCAGCCTTCATGTATTTATTTCTGTTTGCCAGACACAAGAAGTGGTGATCAAGCGGTGTAAAAAAGAAAAAGAAAACACATTTCTAGTTGTCATTTGAAAAATTATTCACAAAAATTTGGACAACATTACTGCAATCTGAAGAAAATATTTTTCTTGCCGCATGAATTTTTCTTAACTTTTCATGAAGCATATTTCCAGCAAAACTTGATATTTTCTGGCTTGGCATTGCATGTAAAGGACCTAATGTATCTGGCAAAGGGAAGTAATAGGGTGGGTTAAAACAATTTCCGGTATTTCTATCATAGGAAACAGACGACATATTTTTGAATGTCAAATTACAGGCTTTGATTTATTATTATTATTTTTTTTTTTATTGAAGATAACCGTGGTATTCATTGTTAATAATTTTCCCTCCAAGATAATTTCTCTGCTGTTCCAAGTGGTCCTTGTTTGACACAGTTTATACGACATTCTCTGCTGTCATATCTCTGCTAATATTAGATCTACATAAATTATTTATATATGTGTGTATATTTTTCATGTATCATATTGCCAACTTACATTCCGGTTTTTATACAAAATATGTGTTGAGATATTGATATTACAATTTGCTGATTTGTTTCGTCTTTTTTTTTTTCCAGTTTTTATCTTTGTGACACATCTAGATCTAGTACTGAACAAAATTGAAATGATTTTGATGTATGTCATGTTTTCATCTCTTGTAGTTTGGCTTTGTTGTTGTTACTGTACCTGGCACCATTGAAATAATGACATTATTTGTGAATTTATCCTCTTTTGTTTTTAGGAAATTGAGAGGTTACGGTGTCAATAATTTCTGTCATTAGTTAGTTAGTTGAGCCTCAGATTCCGCTCGGGAACAAAGGGCCACAACAAGCACTCCTCCAACCGATGCGGTTTTGGGAGATCCTCTTCAGCTCGGCCCATGTCATTCCAGCTGTCTTCACTTCAGCGTCTGTACTTCTGCGCCAAATTTGTTTGGTTCTGCCAATTTTTCGTTTTCCTTGTGGGTTCCAGTCCAGTGCTTGCCGGGTGACGTTTGATGGTGATTTGCGCATTGTGTGGCCAATCCACCCCCATTGGTTTCCTAGTATTGTTAATTAGCAAATATATATGATCGACAGTTTAAATTGTGATTCATAAAATGAAAAATCCATGCTAGCCACTTTGTTTATTTCTGTGTGTATTCTTGTATAGGATTCCAAAGCAAAATCTGATATACACAGGCGGTCGCTGGACACTCAATAGAATACGGTCACTGGACACTCAATAGAATATTTTGCAGAAGTACAAGTAGTGGTTCTGGCCTTCATAGCTGCATGTTTTTCCTCTTTGCTGCTTGATCTGTCATTTCCACAAATCTGTCCTTTCTTGTGGATAACAGTTTGTGAATCAGTACAGCAGATGCATTATCAGTGAAAAGCCATCATCATCATCACAACCAGTGTAAAAGTCTTAGACCACATATCTCTACCTCACTCTGTATTCTGATACACTCAGTGTGTGACCTTTCCTCCGCACGTCGTTGTCAAGACATCTTGTCTGCAAGATCCATCACCTTCTCCTTGGCCATGTCTTCTTAATATAGGTTCCGTTCTGAAGTCTTTCCAATGTGGTTTCATAGGGGAATCGGATATCATGGGCAGCTATATAGCTATAAGGCTCTCTCAGTGAAAGCTCTGCTTGGCACCATTTTGGCATAGCGATTCTTCCTTTTTAGACATTCGGCCATCCTTTCCCACAGCTCTTCATTCTTTGTTTCTAGCCGATATGTTCTGCCTTCATCTGCACTTCATCAAAGTCGGGAGTTTTCTGAGCCAGATCTCAGCAATTGCCAGTATGTCGGAATTTTATCAAATGAATTCTCAATAGAAAAATATGAAAGGAGTCCAGGAGAGTCTGGAGTCTAGGAAATAACTTGAGGTGTGTGTTTTGTTCGTCCTATTACAGAAACTGGAACTTTGTAACTGAAAGTGTGGATGCTTTTAGAGACATGATGAAGTTATGAAATCGTTCGCCTTTTTTTTTTTTAAATTTTATTTATTCATAATCAGGCAAGTCGCTTATATAATTTTTACTATTTCCATGTCTTATAAGCTATTTCTTTTTTAAATTCAGAGTATATAAGTTTTGAAATACTGGAATTTTTGGAGAGTGTAACTTGGTGCCTGAGGAGATTTTTCTCTTGTCCTTGTGCCTTTTGCTTTCTTGGTCCCTATGGCAGCTTCTGTTCCTTCCTGAGTGTCTGTTACACTGCTGAGATAGATAGGTGATTCATTTTCTCTTGTATTCATGCACTCATTCTGAGTGGTTGGATCTCTGGGAATTGATTTCACTTGGTAAAGATCCAAAAATTATGACAATTGTTTGAATTACTTGATCCTCGTCATTTGCTTTGAAAAAAAAAATGATCTTTGCAGTTATTGACTTGATTCACATGATGTCATCATTTTTAGAAAATTTTCGTTCTATCATTCTACATTTTTTCTCGACATGGCTCTTACTACTTTTAGATGTTTATTGTTTGGCGCCATCTATTTGGGCCTATTGGCCCAGCTAGACCTGGAGTCCATTTGGGCCTATTGTTTCACTTCTCTCTGTCCGTGCATAAGAAAGTTATTGTATCCAGTTAGCTATGTAACATTTCGCCCACCACCTTCACCCCAAAAAAAATGCGAAAAGGCGGTCTAATGTGCGAGCGAATACAAAATCGTTTCGCCTTTACCATGTTGTGCAACTTTTTTATTTGCCTATGCTTCCTCATTTGCAATACTAGGCCCAGACAGACACTCAGTTTTTGTTTTCTGTAATTTCTTTGCATGTAGCTCCTTAATCATTAATGTGAAAATCAGTAAGTGTTAAAAAAATTTAGCGGTCAATATCAGTTTTGTTCCATGGACAACTTAGATAAAGTTGATGCAGTAAACGGATGAATAAAATAGGCCAGTTAAAGATAGACAATGATAGTTGGTCGCAAATGTGCATGTTTCTGACACCCACGCTTGCCTCAATGTTAGTCCACCTCACCAACTTGGTTGTCTTGAGCTGCTGTGAGAAAATCTCTCTGTTTTATTGTATTACTGTGACTATATGTCCCAGACTTTATCTCTGACTAGAAATGAAAATAGGCCTACTCTTATTAGCATGTTGCTTACAGGCAATGATTGCCAGAAAATCTGAATGAGCCAAACGCTGATTGCTTGTTGGTGATGCTCTGCTACAGGTATTTTCTTACCTGGTTAGACATGAGATAAATAATAGAGAGTATTTAAATACAGCGCTTATCCCTGTAATTACAGGCTGTAAGCGCTTTACAATCTATTATTACCCCGACAGACCCAAAGAAGACACTCATAAACGTTCTCAGCTTCCTGGGAAGC
>JBCAUA010832833.1:0-13805 GCA_038406235.1 Peronia verruculata
GTCGGGACCCCGTGACGATTTTTTATGGTGGTTATATATTATCCTAATGATCCCTCCCCCCCCCCCCCGCCACCGCGTCTACAGGCCGTTAGAACATAAGCTCAGAACTAATTTTTACCAACCAAGATTGTCATATAAAGTGGAAAATGATATCAACTACATTCAGAGTTTTGACGTTTTGGAATAAGATTACGCTAAATTGATCCATAAATTAACAACAGAACTGGACAGGGATTTTTTTTTTTTTTTTAATTAAAAGAGGAAAAAAAAAAAACCGGTTTATTCGTAAATAGTTAATATAATATTCAAGCAAAACTGTGTGAACGTGATAGCCAGTATTGGCGTGTTTGTCTAAATCTCACTGTCCTGTCATACAGTATGAGTCAGAAAACAATTCTGCGGGAACGAACGACAGACAGATAAACAAACAGACAAACAACGGAACTATAAACAAAACAAAACAAGCTCGGGTAGCAGCCCTTAATGTGCTGATAATCGGCCCAGATCTCCAGGGAGTTTACCGTCAGTGCTGGGCGGGATCGACTTTTATTGCTCTGAATAGCTAACAGTAATTTCATCAAAGTATCGATGCCCCATGAGGATAGACGCCAATACGTGAGGGCTGAATACACGTGCCGTACATTGAGCGACGGATCGATATAGATGGCTATCTTTGTCTGTGGGCGGACTGTAACAGTTTATGGATTCCTGCAGCAATTGTCAAAAATATTGTCTGTACAGACACAGACTTTGTGTATATCCTAGGTCTGAGTGTCGAAGAAAACATTCCTGGCAGTAAGGTTAATCAAGGGTGAGGTCAGAGGTCAATTGAGTGTGATGTTTGTACTTCTTTCTTCTCAACACGTAGTGATGTTGTTTGCCTAAGGATGAACAAGACAAGTGAGTGGTCAAACATTTGCTGAAATTGTTTGTGTTGGGGTTTAACGACACATCAACACGATCACGGCTATATTGTGTCAAACTCGGTAAGATAAATTTACACATCAAGAAAAAGACAGGAATGAGAGCGGCACAGACGACAGGGGCAAGGAGAGAGAGAAGAGATGTCACACCTGGAATGTTGAGGATGGCACTCCATGGGAGACACCCACCGATGACGGGCTTACACCGCCTGCAGGTGGGAGCAGAGAAACTACTTATAAACCCCGGGCCCTTCCAAGGGTGAATGTTGAAGACTCTTACAAAATTCATGAGTTCATGATATCAAATAGTAGATCCTTTCTTATTTGTCTGCCTTTCAATCTCGGGGGGGGGGGGGGGTTATCCTGTAGTAGATTTGTTACACTGTTGTTGAGGCACATGAATAAATGGGTCACTAGGTCCTTGTGTAGGTGTGTATGCACTGAAAGGCCTCATTTCTGAGAAATTCAACGTAATTCTTCAGATCAATTTTCAGTCCTTTCTCGAATTAAAATGTACAAGACTTGGCCAAAATCCCTCTGCCAAGAACAGTGTGAGGAACCAGAAGGAGAGAGAGAAAGACAGAGAAAGAGATGGGTGGACAACATGAGTGAATGGGCTGATCTCACACTCAATAACTAAGAGTGCCCGAGAAAGGTTGAAAGAATAGAGAAAACTGATTGCCAATTCCTCTGTGACGAGCTAACGGTCTTCAAGACTCCGGGGTAGAATATGATAGACTACGGTTTTCCAGGAAAAAAGGTTCACTTTGCCTGAGCTTTTGTCGTTCAAGTTGATAGGAACAAAGGCTACAAAATGCTGTAATCTTGTTCTTCCAAGTACCAGCTCTGTGCCTAACATGGACGATTGTGTTTCTCCATTCTTCGTTTTGTGCGATAGTTTCTAGAACTCCATATTTGCACGTTTAGCCAGAATATTTCAGACATTTTTAATGTCAGCCAGACGAGACATAATATTATTGTCCGGCATTTTTTTTTTTTCTGTCCAGAGAAATTTGTCGGCTACTCATTGTCCCAGAATTCTGGCCTTGTCTGTCAGAACCAGAGGCGTCCATTCTGCCACACAACTTGCGGGCACCAGTCTGGTTACGCGGGCAGCCAGAACCCAGGTGACCCTGTAACTATAAAAATCAGTGCAAATGCGTAATATCAGCAACATTATCATCAAGAGAGCAAGGCTAAGGACCACGTACCCAAAGCCATTATCATTATCCTCACCTCATCTCACCTAACGCGTAGTCTTGTGGACCGTTGGGGCGCCACGGATGAACCTGCAGGCAACTTCCTCCAATCCTCTCGGTTTTCTGACCTCCTCATTGTTTCGCTCAACTTCAGACCTGTCCATTCTCGGATGTTGTCCTCCCACCTCTTTCTCTGTCTGCCTCTTCTTCTTCCACTCTGCACTGTGGCCTATAGGAATGTCTTGGCAAGCCCCGACCATCTCATGAAATGGCCATAATTATAGTTTTATATATATATATATATAAAAGATGTTCAAAATCCAAGACGACTGTCTAAACACAAACTGCAGTTTATGAAATCAGCTGTTAGTACAGGCAAAAAAAAAAAAAAAAGGAAATACGTTCAAATTTTTCCAGTTTCTAAAGCGATGCTTGATCTCTCTGTCAAAACTCTGTTTTCATTCTTAACCCCTCCTCCCCCTCCCCCTCTTTTGCTTTCACAGAACATGCTAGTATAGAGAATTCTAGCGCCTTTTTTTGTTTCTCTCCTATATGTTTCTCTCATCTTCCTAACGTTCCTTCCTCTTTCTGTTATTTATTTTTATTTATTTATTTATTTATTTATTTATTATTTTTGTCACTGAGATGGAAATTAAGTTGAGAATTAGATCAATTTGTTAAGTTTATAATTTTTTTTACAGTGTTCTTAACGAATTTCTTGTGCGTTATGGTTAATATCTTTGTCATGTTTCTAGTTGCAGTAAGATTGATAGTAGTAGACATTGTAGGCTACAGAGAATGTGAGATAGCCTATAATGTCACTGCTAGTAATCTTAGATAGGTCATTTTTAGTCTACTATCCTAGGTAAATCAGGACCACAATGTCACGCCTAAACATTAGAATATAAATTATCTTTCAGTTGTTACTCACTCTATGCTCTATCTCTTGCTTACACAGATGGTGTATGGAGAGGATGCTGAACGCTGACCCCGAGCGCAGGACAAATATCAAGCCGTTACTGGACACTCTAAATCAAAGAGGGTTTTGCCTAGAGCTGATGGACTCACTGTAAGTCAAGAATTGGTTGGACTGATTTATATTCCTTTTCTATAATTCGATATCTGCTTTTGTCTGTCTGTTTGTTTGTTTTATTTTCAATTTTATTTCCTCTTGTTCTTTCTTGTTCTTCTTCTACTGATTCTTTCCCTCTGTATGACTGCCAAGAATTTAATTTAATAATTGCTTTATAGGTTTACATACTTCCAGTCACATTTGTTCCACCATCTCTCCTACCATTGAGCTTTTTCTTAAGGCACTCTATGATTAAAAAAAAAAAAAAAAGAAATAAATGCTATCCAAGAGTATGCAAGAGTGTCATCTGTTATATGCGTTTGCTTCAAAATGTATTTTATTTTCAATACCCATAATAATGTTTACTTCTAAAAACACAGAACAAAATAATAACAAACAAGTTAAAGCGTTTAGCATTACTCCTCTCCTGAATGTGGCCTTATAATGTCATAGTTTGCTGTCGCCTCTATTTCTCTCTAACTGTTATTGTTAAGGATATTTTGTTACTTCATTTGCTACGGTTTGAACACTGGATTTATAGATATCACTTTTTTTTTTCCTGTGTGTGCCTTTGTCAGGTGCGAGGCCGAGGTGACATTTACACCTGAAAACCTTGGACATTCAAACAGCTGTGAGACTAGCAACTGTGAGACTCTGAAGGAGAAACGATCGTTGAGCGACGATGAAGAGAACTCGGGATTGAGACAACAAAAAAGAAGAAGGAAAGATTGAAGAGACAAGGAATGTGGGACCTGTGTCAGCAGCATTTAAATTTTAATGTGAATCTCATGGCCATCAGATGTAAATAATAAAACTTTAAAACGATAAAAGAAAGAAAATTATTTGTGTTGTTTTGTCTCATCCATCAACGTCCCTTTATGCTCTCCCTCTTTCTTTTTATACTCTCCTCCTCTGATTTAAATTTTCTTTCCCACACTGTCTTGCTCCCCTCCACTGTTTCTTATCTAAACTCTTTCTCTCTCATTCTTTGTCTCTCACTCTTTCCCATACTCCTTTCTTTTTCTAACCTCTCCTCTCCATCTTTGTCTCCCCCCTCCCCCTATTCTTTCTTCTATTACTTTTTTTTCTCTCTCCAGTTGCTGACTATAATTGTTTTGTCATTTATTATTTGAAATTAAAAAAAAAAAAAAAAGATAAAATCATATGAAGGAAAGTCTTAAAAGGAGGAAATCAAACAAGATGGAGACGAAATGACAGACTTTACTGGTCTTTTCTTTTGAAATGAAATAAATATTCGTTACAATTAGGAACTCAAACACAACAGACACGCACAAAGACAATGATATGAGTTAAAATTAACATACAAAAGCTGCTCACAAACAAATCGATAACCATCTTTTTTAGTTTCCATCTTCCTGAAGACCGTACCGACGAAAACTAAATGTTATAAGAGCTTATGACACTTTTATATTGATTGAAATAGCAGTAACAACACTCCTTGCACTCAGAGTAATGACAATTGACTGACAAAAGCAATGATGCGAATTGCATTAAAAAAAAAAAAGACCGACAGCATGAGACAAAAGGGGAAAATTCGATATATCTTGTACGATTTTATTTCCTGGTAACAATTGGTCCCCTTCCCCCCTTACTGTTTTGTTTTTTTTTTTTCATGAGCTTGGTCTTATATTTTTTGTCCCAAACACTTACACAACAATAACAAAGGTAAGTGCAACAATAATAATTTCTTAACAATCCATGGATAATTTCAACCAGTAGTTGACAACGAAACACTGACCAGAGTTTCAGTCTTATACCTCACAACAAGAATAATTTACCGTAAACTTTCGAGAAAGATGAAATTGATAAGGAGCATTCATGCTCACCTGGTTCATACAACATTCTCTTGTAACTTGTAATTAACATGAAATTCTAACAAAGCAAGACTTTTGAGTAAACAATATCTTTTATAATAGTTATTATTTTATATAATCAATCCAAAAGATTTAATTAGAACTGTCACTTCTGGGCTGATAGGTTGCTCATAATGACAATGGGACACGACGCAATATTTCTCTGATGGAGACTGAATGAATGAATGATACAAAAGAATATGCGGGGTTATGTAGGAAGAAATGATACAACAAAACATCCTAGGTACCTAAATATATAAACATATCATTACAGATAGAAAAAGAATTAAACAAGATAATTAATAAAAGAAACAAATATACAAAATATAATATATACTTGTATATAAACAATTATACCTTACAAAGATTACAAAATGACAAACACACACACACACAAAACAACAACAAAAAAAGAAAACAGAAAAAAAAGTTTAGGGAGGAAGAGGGAAAAACAAAGAGTAACATCACAACTTCAACAAGAAGGGACAAGGCTGTTCGAAGATTAGATGTATTTGAAGCATATCTTTAAAAAAATAAATGAATAAACTAAAAGTTTACCTGAGGAGAAAAGGACAGAAGTTCTTGAAGTTGACGAAATCATTTTATTAATTCAGATATAGATTAAAAAAAAAAAAGGCAAGAAAAGATAAACACGCATCACCAAAGACTCTAAAATAAAAGTGAAACAAAAACACACAAACAAACAAGAGAAAACAGACAACTGAAGAACTTATAAGTCGCGGTGGAAGGGGGGGGGGAATATTAATTTCTCGTGATTCAACTTTTCCTCTGCTTCTCATTAGCAGAGAAAAAACTGAACCACATTCTAACATTAGCTTGACATCTAGCCTTTTTAATTAATCTGTAGATGAACGAGATTACATGAGTGTTTTGTGATCATTCATTCAGATAAGACTAGATATCTTGCTTTGCTTGTCAGAGACAGCTTTGCCTGATTCGAGATAGCAGAGTTTATAAATTCTGTCAAGCTGTCCCCTTTTAACGCGGGAGGGGGGGGGGGTCGCCGTGGCGATGTAGTTTAATGTCTGTTACTCGTCGAAGAACTCACATTGCGAAAATCGTGGGTCCGAGTCTAGGATCATACTGTCAGGGTGTGGTAACGATTTGAATATTACAACCTGAAGTTTTACATTGATTCAACAGCCCTCTGGCTTCATTCGTAGGAAGCCCAACATATTTTAGCCTTCTCTGATAAAGGTGAATATTATTATTTCAGACCCCACTTAACATACACCCTAAAGAAATCTTGGCAGTTCAATATCAGATGAGTGTGGGCGGAGACGAGCTTTCTGTCCATTACACTTCTTCTCACAAGATCCAGGAAGGACACCTAAAAGCTGATATAATCTTACTTTCCCAGAATTAAAAGGCTGTGTACATACATATAATAATAAAAAGAAGGAAAAATATGATAAAATCTTTCAAACCCGCAAATGCAGTGAATAATGTAATTTCTCAGGATTGAACAGATTTGAAAATTTCCACCCTGAGTATATGAGTGTTGTAAACAAGCTACTCTGAGCACTAACTATAGAACATGGACCTTTGTTTCTTCCTTGCATTAAATCTTGAGGATAAAGACAAAATTCAACGTTGGATAGATTTTTCTCTAAGTGCGAAATACCTTTCCAATCGTTCTCAGTATCAATCAGATTGACCAGGCAAATTGTCATTGCAGAAAAGATTTGCCACAGTAAGGAAAACATGGAAACAGTCAGTCTGTATTTTTTCCGATAATTATGTACATTATATAACCCGTTGAAATGTATTGACAGACAGCATTCTTTAGTTAATCAGAAATCAATGTGAAACTATGTTACACCTAGCATGATAATAATGTCTGAAGCATTACTATTGATTTCTGGGTTAGATGAGACCTCTGAAATTAAGAACAAGGCTGTTAAACATTTTCTGAAAGTACAAAATACTCCCATAAAGGAAACATAAAAAAAAAGACAGAAAACAAGAACAAACAATAGATTCCGGGTAAACATAAGCGAAAAATGCACACATGCACAAATAATATAAAAGAGATGATAAATGAAAACCAAGAACTGCAGACAGCCAGATGTTAAAGTTAATTAGGTATTTTTTTCAAAATCACATGACTTAGGAAACATCACACACATGTAGCTCTGTTTATATGATGTGACAAGTTTGAGAGCTCATCATTCGTCCAGATTTGTCTGCTATGCCCAGAGCAAGTAAACAAAGCCACATGTGAGCGATGTTCACCAGGTCATGTGATTTTGAAAAAATACCTAATTAGCCTTTGTTAGCTTCGCTTTTTTTTTTTTTTTCATTATTATGAATTTTTTTCAATGATTCACTTGTTTTGTTTTATATCGACAGGTTCATCCAAGCCTATTTATCGGAAGTTTCATTTTTAAGACCTCTTGAACTGGCGTAACATACACCTGGGATCTTTAGGTGGGTGTACACCGGACGTCGTGCCCAAGTAACAAGTAGCGAAGCGTTAAAAAAAATATATATATTCTCTCTCATTCCGGCGCTAGAGTTCAAATCTGCAGCAATTTCACCTGGAGAAAGACGATTTAGCCATCGGGAATGCCCCCCCCACACACACACACAAAAAACACACACACACACATCAGTTATACGAAAAACATGTCAAAGACCAGAATATGTTGAGAGATATATGACAATACATAACAACTTGTCCAAATCAAAACAAAATCGCTGACAATATGGGATATTCAAATGAAGCGTCGAGGGCTATAACGTAACGCCGGAAACTATATGTCATTTATAATTATGTCGAAGCTTCGGTCAAAGAGGTCACACACTTTTTTAAATTTCTTTTCTTTCTAAGCCTCTCAATCTTGAGACATCAGAATTATCTGTTTTTTTAAGTAGGTGCCTGATTTCTGGGGAGAATTTTGAGGTTAGAAATTTGGAATTTAATGTGTGTAACGTAACACGCGGAACCTCCACAATATATTCGCCCTTATTTGAGAAAACTAGACGTGGGGCATCCCTACCTAGAGGACTCCAGGGGACCGTTGAGTCACTTAAAACATAGCCCGTTTCCAATCTTCGTGTTCTTCCATCCCCCAGTGGGAGGATCCGCCAGTCGACCAAGACCCACAACCTCACCACCTACTCTGAAGTAGACGCCAAACAATAGAGCCACTGCGCTCTCCTCCCCCCCCTCCCCCCAACCCTTTTGGTCTGACTTAAATGTATATAGAAAGGAACCAAAAGGGGGTGGAGAAGAAGATGTGGACAGGACTAAAATGTTCCATGTACTTCATAGCAACAAAGGATCACCTGGGAATTTATTAGTGTTTTCCCCCCATAAATCAAACTTTGGATGCATTGCTTTTTTTTTTTCTCTTTATTTTTTCCTTTCTTTCTTTGTGTATTATGGATATGTTTTGTCCTCGGTCCTTTCAAACATAATTCTTTCTATAAGTATTATTTATTATTATTATTGAGTCGTTGGACTCTGCCACAACCATGTTCAGATGCTCCTACCTGATACCCTATTAATATTTTTAGTTTTCATATTCTATTTTTTTTTTTTTTTATTCCACCACCATCAATAATGTTAAACACGGACAAGTAACAAACAAACAGGAACGCAGACATGTTAAAAAAAAAAATACAAATGCGCAAAACCCACCAAACACACTCACACACACAAAAACTAAAACAAAGAAAAACACAACAAAACAAAAATAAAATAAAATAAAATAAAGGAGGTAAGCATTTACGAAGTCTTCATTCTATAACTTAATTCTGAGACCATGACCATGACTTTTTTTTTTCTTCTTCTTCTTAAGCCTTTCAATCCTAAGAGATAGGATTATCTCGGCTTTGAGAAGTTTCCAATTTTTTGCTGATAAATTTTGTGTGTAGAAATTTGAAATTTGGAAATTTTGCCCGGACAGCGGCACTCAGTGTACTCCTCCATCGATTTTGAACTGCCAGGAATCTTTGATGTGCGTAAAGTACACACGGGACCTCCGAAATATATTCGCCCCAAGGACTTGATTCGCCCTTATCCGAGAATGCTAGACGTCAGGCTTCCCTACCCACAGGAAGCCAGGGGACCGTTGAGTCACTGAAAAAATGCGGATTTTCGATCTTCGTGTCCTGTGATCCCCCGATGCAGAACAAGCGAGTCAATCCCGGCCTGTTTTCGCTATGAGCAGACGCTATACCCATTGAGCCACTGCGTCCCCCCATGACCATGACTGTCTACAATTATTGCTAAAATAGACCATAATATGGATAGACCTGTGCGTTACGCAATTTCTCATACCAAAAATTGAAGGGAAAAGGGGCAGGGGCGGGTACAGGGAAATGACCCATATGGAGGTGACAGCAAAGGAGGCAGTCAGTCATAGAGCAAGGGAATTAACCGTTGTCACATGCGTATGTCAGACCCATATTCCTTTGGTTAAAATATAGTCACTTGGGAAAGCCGTATTTTTCAACCGGTATCTTAGCTGACCCTCGACTACCTATGTTGTTATAATTGCTATTATTAGGCTATTGTATTGGATCGAGCCAGTAATAGGGCCAACTTGTTGTACACATTTCCTTGGTCCTCCCTACACCATAATAATGTACTAAAGTTGATGCTGAATGGGAGAAATTTCACATTTTTTTATTATTACATATTTTTGCTTTGTTTTATTCTATTGATTTATTTGTTTATTTATTTACTAATTATCTGGTTCTTCGTTTACTACTTTATTGATTCTTACTTTGACTGTTATTTATTTCTGCACAAAGTAAGCAATATGAAACTTGCTCAGTATGAATATCGTTAACCTTTCTGTTGATTAAAGTTTTATTCTCAGCATTCCGCTCGAGAACTCATGGGAAATGTGTCCATTGTGTACTGTTGTGGGCGGGTCTTTGGGCTCAGGCATTACAATGGTGTGACAGTGGCATGAGAATGGGTGGACACATACGAGAAAAAGGGGGGGGGGGGAAATCGAATGTATGAACGAAACAAACCCCAAAAAAAAATTTGACGTAAGAGTCAGGTATAACTCAAGGGAATATCTTGACTAGTTTTGAAAAAAATCATTTGATGATTATTATTATTCCAATTCAAACGTGTCTCATGGCATTTTCTCTAACCGTTTTCTTTTTTTTTTTTCAACTTTTATTGTTTGATGAAAAGTGACAGTAGACGATACAATGTAGGAAAATATAGTTGAGAGGAAAAATCTGTTGTGATTATTTCTTTTTTTTTTTTACTTTTCTTCTTCTTTTGTGTGTGTTAGTCCCTTAATTCATCTCCCCTCCCCCCCCCCACACACACACATACTCCATTTGTTCTTTTCATTTTTTCTCGTTCTCTGTGTGTTTTTTCCTCAGTAATTGTATTCCATTACCCCCCCCCCCCACACACACACACACATCTCCAGGCTTAGAGCTTATTTCCGACAGGGGAAAATGGTGAGGGGAGGAGGAGGTGGTGCAATCAGACAGCAAACTAGGTAGTTAAAAAGAAAAAGAAAACATGAGTTCAAAAGAAAACATGTGTTGAGAGAGTATTGTAGCTCAGTAGGATGTAGTTGTGTCATGTATTACACATTTATTACTTAATTCTACAGTGACTTATTAGTTTTTAGGTCAGTGACCTATAAGATTTACATTTCCTTTTCACATGAAAATCGAGCAATTCTTATTTTTTTCAACAAAGCTGCACTGTGACTAAATACTCATTGGAAAATTTTAAAGCGAAATTCATGAGGCGAGAGAATTTGTGACGGAGGTGAGGCAGGGGAGGCGGGACGGTCTCTCTTCCAGATGTTCCTATTTATGTCAACAATAATTATTATTTTTATGGGTTGCCATGTCAGCCTCGTCAACATATAAAAATTAAATACATGTTTTCGTATGTTGATGGGGGGACCAAGTGGCTCAATGGGTATGGCGTCTGTTCATAGAGACATCAGGCCGGGAACCAGTGACGGGGGGGGGGGGGGGGTTTCTGCATCGGGGAATGACAGGACACGAAGATCGAAAACTCGCATTTGTTTCGGAGACTCAACGGTCCCTAGCTTCCTGTGGGTAGGAAAGCCCGACGTCTAGCCTTCTCTGATAAAAACGAATAAATTTCGGAGGCCCCGTACGTACATTAAGCACGTTAATGAAGCCTTGGCAGTTCAAAATCGATGGCAGAGTAGGCTGAGTGCCGCTGTGTGGGCAAAATTTCCAAAATGCAAATTACTACCAACAAACTCCTCAGCAAAAACTGGGCACTTCTGAAATCCTATCTCTAAGGATTGAAAGGCTTAAGAAGAACAAACAGCGCTTAAATACACAACAACAACAATTATGGGAGGACAATTTCAAGACAACCCTGGATTGACTGAATTGTCACTGTAGAGGTTAAAGAATGTTAAACCACCAGAATAACATATCAGAACTAGTTCTATTTCATTGCAAATAAATTATTATTTTTAAATTTTTTTAAAGGTGTAATTAAACAAACATTTCTACATATTTAAGAAAATAAATAGTATATGAAAATTCAGTGAGCTAAAAGCAACAAGCAATGATGACAGGCCAGGTGTTTACTTTATACTTTGCTTTTGATAATTAGACTGATGCAACCGCCAATATGGGGTAAATTGTGCAGTCAGTAAAGTTTAATACAGGGGAAGGCAGGACGGAGGGCTGGACAGAGGACGGACCCATATGGACATGATACCTCAAGGCAAAGGTATTTCCCGTCATCATGTGACCGCGCCAGTGATTCAGTTCTGTGATTGGTCAAACCTCTGGATCTCTTCTCGAATCTTCGAAGGGGCAGGACTTTTTAATAGATACCTTAGTTGACTTTCGAATAAACCGAGATAACCTCCATATGGCGGTTGAAAGGCCAAACGTAAAACTACTTTCGACTATCATAGCGTGCACATCTTGAACAGCAGTGTATTTCATTCCCTGTGTAATTGGCAATTTCTGTTGACTTTTTTCGAACTACTGTTTCAATTGTGCATTTTGGCTACTTCATCGTTGTTTGGAAATGGCGTTGTCCAAATGTGCACCTATGGTGCTTGATTTTGAGAAGGATTTCTTCAAAGCATCCAACTTAGAGGAAGTATCGGTCATTGAAACTGATGAGACAGGCTTTATATCGATTGTTCATGCCAGACATGTTTCTTCGGGTCGTCAGATGGCAGTGAAGAAACTTTCTCTGCTCTCACCAGATGGACATGTTAAACAACAAGAGCTTTTCGACAACGAGGTCGCCACACTGCAAAGTACGTGGCATCCTAATCTGGTCAGACATTTTTATTCAGCCCGTTCTCCACTCTATCTGGTCATCTGTACAGAATTTTATCCCAACGGTTCTTTGCTGAACAAATTGGCGTCCATGACAACTGAGTTGTGTTGTCAGTACTTTATTCCACTGGCCTGTGCCGTCCATTACCTCAACAACTGCAAGCATATCGTGCATTGTGATATCAAACCGGAGAATGTCTTCATTGATGGGAAGAACCGAGCAGTGTTAGGAAACTTTGGTTTCAGCCGTTCCATAGGTGGTGAGAAGGAAATGCTATTTTGTGGAACTTACGGCTACAGAGCTCCAGAGCTGTACGATCCTTCTGTCACTGAGGTCGATCCTCTAAAGGTAAGACATAGCACTTTCTTGCTTTCTTTTTTGTTATTTTTTCTTTCTTTCTTTTGTTCATTCTTTTATTTCTGCTTCCCTCCCCACCCCTGCCCCAGTTATGTAGTCTTCTTCATATTAACTCTTTTCTTGATCATGTAAATATTAATTAAATATTGTAGAGCTTTTTTTTTCAAATAATTTTAAACTTTTAGCATTTCTTCTAAATTTTCTTAAAATTAATGCTATTTTTCCTCTTATTCAGAGGCACAACTAGTCAATTACAAAAACTACGAATCTGATCATGCATATAACTGATTTATTTGAAAAGTTATTTTCTTAGCAATAACTAATTATCACATTGTGAACTGTTATATTTTGTCAATATTATTACATTATTTTTTTAAATTAAAATATTGGATTTAACTTTTAATAAATCAAATTAGTTGTATCTTTTTGTATAAATTTTCTAGGCTCTCTCAATACCGTTATCTCTGCTAATCTTAACGTTAATGGTTTTTTTTTTTTTACTTTTTTACATCATTTTCATATATTTGCTTTTTGGTTCTATTTATTTACGCGTTTATTTATTATTTTAATTACTTAATTGGTTTTTACTTTGACTGTTGTCTATTTCCTTACAAAGTGAGCAATATTTATACCTTCTTAGTATGTGGATTAGAATTTCGTCTCTAATATTTCTTTTCAGGGTTCAATGAATGGGTGGGGCTATTGGCCTGTCATGGGCTGGTCTTTGGAGTATGGCAATTTAAGGGTGTGACACACTAGTGGATTTGTAAAATCAAATATGGGTGTCATAAGCAGTTGGCTACCAGATGGAGTGGGCATAGCCAGATAGAAAAGAAGAATAGAATTCATAAACGAAACAACTCAAAGGAAAAATAAAAATGAAACATCATTTTTGCCTTTTTCATTCAAATATGTTCTATGAGATGTTCTCCAAATCTTTGTTGTTTTTGTTCTTTTTTTCTTTTTTTTTTTTTTTTTTTGTTTTTTGTTTTGTTTTAACTTATTGTTTTTACCTTTGTTTTGTTACTTCTTTTTGTGTGTGTGTGGGGGGGGGGGGGTTCCTTTTTTTTTTTTTTTTCC
>JBCAUA010832844.1:0-14083 GCA_038406235.1 Peronia verruculata
CACTCACTCACTCACTCACTCACTCACTCACTCACTCACTCACTCACTCACTCACTCACTTACTCACTCACTCATTCGCTCACTCAATTACTCACGCACACAGCCATGCACTCACTCATTCGTTACTCACTAACTCACTTCTTCATTCTCTCTCAGTCACTCACTCACTCACTTACCCACTTACCCCCACTCCCAAATTCAGCAATGCAAAAAGTAAAGCTCAAGATAGCAAAGATTTGCTACCTCTTTCGTAGGCTGTGGTGTACATTCGGCACATGACGACTACCCTATATTTTAACTGAGGTCCCGCCAAACCAGTGTTTTATAACATGGTTGCACTCTTCACATGGTAAATTACCAAAGAAACCAGCAGAAATATCTTCCTGATCTTTTCCCTTCTAACAAGCCATCTATCAAAAGTTCCACTGCTTGCATATTTTATTTCATCTACGATAAGTAATAATAAACACCTCTGATTAACTGTGGAATTTCTTATACTCTAAAATGAACAATGATTTATTACTTTACTGCGGCAAAAACATAAACCAAAAGACATACATTGGAACGAAATTAAGTAACGTGATCACATAATACAATGTGTTAAGTTATTTGTTGACCACGGTTATGGATAGCTGAGATAACCACCACTACAGGAGGTTGAAAAGCTTTTAAAAAACCATAACTATACAGTGGAACTCAGGTTGGGGACTTAATCCGTTCATGGGCTGCGTAAGTACACGAAGGTCACGATCCCTTCTGGAGTTCTGTTCGTAAACCAAGTTGTTCTTTAACCGAATTGTTGGTAAACTGAAACATAGAAATGAAAGTACGTAGGCTACGTGAAAACCGTTTCAGCCTCAAAAAAAGAAATATTAGTTATAATTATTATTATTATTATTTATTTTTTAATAAATAATATGTGATTAAATAAAAATGCGAATGTAGGTATTCTTAATGAGACAGATTAATTCCTTTTTTATTTCAATCGTAATGAGACTGTGCTTCTTACAACTATTGTCAGTAGCAACGTTTTTCCTTATTCGGTGGTATAATTGGAGCCAACACACAAACAACACTAACACATCAAGACAGAACACAAAATAACACACCACGCTGACACACATGGGTACATGACAAAGAGCAACGGAGCAAGGGATTGTGGGTAGTGGACGTGTTCGTAACCCGAAAACGTGTTCGTAAATCGAGGTAAAAATTTGTTCACAAAGCTTGTTCATAAACCGACTTGTTCGGAAACCAAGCTGTCCGTGGGTCCACTGCATTCTAAAGATGTCACTGACGCAAAAATGAGATTAAATAACTGTAGTCCTAATGGAATATAAGGCAGAGGCTTCACTAATGAACGGAACGAGAGAAAAGCAAGGGCTTTATTGCCTTACCTTCTTGCGAGGCCCCTGATAATAGGGGTGGGTAATAAGATGGGCAAAACAAAGAGCCCAAAAGGAACAAAGAAGTTCCCTGGACTTACTAGCTCTGGGGATAGTGATGACTCAAATAGTACATTTAATATCTTGGGATCAAGAGAAATACAGAGATGAAGATCATGTAAAAATAGCGGGCTAAGGAGATTTTCAGCATGATGTTTTTTTTTTTTTTTAAGTGATATAGCAGTGCAATATTTAAATCCAATTTTGCGATATGTTCTTTCGGTCATAGGAAATAATTTACATATTATATATGAATATAACATTAGAAAAAAAAATACAGAAGAAGAAATAATGCGAGATGACAAGTCATATTATGCATAACAGCAAGAGTATCCCTAGCAGAAAAAACTGAGAACAAATAATAATAAAAATCCACAATCACAATACTTAATAACACAAAGATAATGTTGAAGGAACTCATACATTTATAGATCTAAACACATATACTTGCGCACATACACATGCATACTTACACATGCACACATACGTAATGAGTTTGAGATTTTTAGATAAAGCTTTCAGTCAAGGTAAAAACTTTTTCTGACAACACTGAAATATTACAAACTCGACTTTTGTCTCTGGTTTTCTCTTGCATATATGGTTTTTATAAGCTTTTCAACCTCCTAAAGTGGTGGTTATCTCAGCTGTCCACAACCGTGGTAAAAAAAATAACATAACATAACACTATTGTGTTATGCCCAAGACCTCTTGCATATAACTTAGGAAGTAAATGCTGATCTAGCAAGAAGGCGAGGTGTGGTGTTCTAGCCGTGGATGAGAGCATTGACTTCGGAAAGACTTAATTGTGGGAAGAAACATTACTGCCTGTCCAGTGGCGGCTACGACGTTTTCTTATTTTTGTGTGTTTCTCATTAGTTGAGAACGTTAAGCAGCCGCAGTGCAAGAAAGCCTGTGTCCCTTCTAATCTGTCGTTAAAGTGCCAGAACTCCTCAAGTTTCTCTCTGCCCACTTGAAATGCTCGTTAGCTGCTCCTTCAGGCGAAGGTCCAACATTCCACTATGTGTTTCACTAACGAGCGGTCAAACGTCCGAGAGGAGGTTTAGTTCTAACAAGATCAGGTCTCGCTCGTGGGCTTAGTTAGCCCCATGTAACTGACCGCTCTGACGTTGCCATGAACTTTTGTGGAAAAAACATCTGTATAATTTTGCTGTGGGCAATACCCGCTTTTGAAAGAGACAGCAGGTAAAGGATGTTAAGGGAAAGGGAGGGGGCGGGGATCCTGAAATCGGGTTTTTGCTCAAAATATTCGATTTTGGGTTTCTGTTTTCTTTTAAAAGTTCGGTCTCTGCTGAATATAAAAATGGTATTACAAAGTTGATATGTCCATTCTAAGGGTGGTCAAGCAAAGGTTGACATGCCGCTCTGCCTTCCAGGCTCTTGCTTATTTGGGGCTCTTTGTTCCGTGATAGCTCATCACTATCTCACTGGCTATGGGCAAATTGCGTATAGAAGACTTGATTATAATCTCTTTTACCAATATTGAAAGCTTCAGTGCCAGGGGTGGACACTGACTGACCACACCGAAAATCAAGGAAAGCGTTCACCGGGGCCTCTGAAATAGACCCCATGGCCTAATGAGGGTGAAATATGCCATGTTTCTGTTGTTCCAGAGTGCAGCAGTCGATTATCTGTCTCGAGAAGGGTGGAAACGCTCTTGGTTTTGACCGAGGAAAACATGACTCCGCGGACGCCCTTTTGCTGATGGGGGGCAGGGAAGCGAAAATTGGGGGGAGGGGGGGGGGATGAGAGCAGAGGCATTGGAGAAGGCAAAAGAAGGGAAAAAAAAATTCCTAGAAATAGGTCTAGTAGGTGAAACAAACATATTTTGGGGTTGAGTGTCCGACGAATAGCTCTTTACAGCTTTTTTTTTTTTAGCGAAAAAAACTTAAAATACGTTTTTCTCAAAATGCATCAAAACAATATTTAAATTTTGTCCTGAGGAATTTCTTATATCATGTTACGTTTCTGAGAAATGTGAGATTTTGGGGTCAAATGTTTTAAAAATGAATAACTGTAGAAAAAAACAACAGCCACAAAAAGTGAGCACTTTATCCAAAATTTAAGTATGGAATGGTAAAACATGTACACAAATTACTAGCACATCGGTTGGAAAAGTTCAGAGCTCATGGAAGGTAAAGTTACTCAATATCGGGTAACAAAATCTAAGATGGCGACAGTTGCCATGGCAACCATGAGTGATTTCGATTTTTTTTTTATTTTCCTTTAATTTAACCATGCCGAATACGATGGTAATGGTGAAAATCATCTCCCCCCCTCCCCCCCCAGCGGTGACCTAAGTTGTCATAAAACTTACTGAACGTGTCGAGGGGTTGATCTCCCCAAGGACACTCTCTTTTTTGCTTCGGATTTTCTTTCAAGGAACTAACAACGCAATAATAGTAATAATAATAATACTAATAATAAGAAGAAATTATTATCTTTAATGACCTATAGGCCTATTCTATCATTAAAGAAAAAGAAAAGAAAGAGAAAACATGGTATAATATGTGAAGCAGTTTCAATTATCATTTGATTTCTAGGTTAAGTTACAAAAGACCTCTGGAAACAAAACAAAACAAACAAAAACAAAGTCTGACCGAACCTTTAACATGTGACATGTACTTATTTATACAGTGACCTGACTGGAAACAGCATTCTAGGCGATGTTCAGAATCCCACAAATTCTCCTCTTTACTGACCACGAGATTGGAATGATGACAGTGGAAGCAATGTCGTCTCATCGTGGTTATTTGAAATGTTTAACAATTTTGTTACCCTTCCTGAACTTCCTCTCTATACGTCACATGATATTGGACAACTTGGAATCTCCTTCAAAAATACGAAATTTACACTGTTAACCATCACTAGAATGTCTGTTTCGGATTGATCATTCATTAGCTTAATATACCTGTCAGCAAGTTCTTAGTCCTTCATATACAGACTGAACATTCAAATTACAGAATCCAAAACTTAAACTTATGCATATAACGTTGAAGTCACCGTGCTTGTGGAGTATTAAGGGTTAATTGCAAAAACGTCGATCTGGTTGAATTGAGCAAAACATGAATTTTGCATCATTTTATAAAATATAAAAAGACTATCCAACCGGTAAACTAACTAAACGGTATTAAAAAAAATAATTAAAAAACAACAATAACACATATAAATAACTTCTTCTTGATGTTCAAACTTGTTTTCAAACTGAAAAAAAAAAAAAAAATCGAAATCACTCATGGTTGCCATGGCAACGGCCGCCATCTTAGATTTTATTATCCAATATGGTGTAACTTACTTACATAAGCTCTGAATGTTGGCCTCATGAGGCGCAACAAACTTGAACTATGAATACTGTATCATGATGAACATCCCATCAATTGTCTAACCAGAACAACACAACATATACTTTCCTGCTTCAAATCTGAGATAATGACTGCCAATTGACCGTGCGATATACATCGCTGTCTGGGCTTTAAACAACACGTCTAGAATTTTAGGAACCCATCAGGTCAACACTAATATCCATGTTCCGATGCAACATTAAACCTCTATCTATATCTTTCTGTCTATCTGTCTGCCTTCCTGTCTGTTATCTGTGTATCTATCTGCCTGCCTGGATGCATTCTTCTCTGTTTGTATGTTTGGCTGTCTGTCTGTCTGTATACTGGATCTCTCTGTTCGTCTAACTGTTGCTCTTTCTGTGCCCTCCCTCTCCTGCACGCTCTCTCTCTCTTTCTCTCTCTCTCTTTCTCTCTCTCTCTCTTTCTCTTCCCATATGTATGTCTCTGGAACAGACCAAATAGTTCTAGAATACACAAACGGAAAAGAAAAAAAAAAAATGTTATCAGACAGTGGAATGTTACACTGGGAATTTGGGCGAAAATAACATTAAATCAACAAAATCATTTTAATACAAACTAATGGCGTACAATTTCAAGTTTTCCTTTCTTTCTTCGCTATAAAATGTTTTTATTAAACCCTATTCGGTGTAAGCTGATAAAGACAAAAGCAGACAAGGAAGAAGTAGGCGGACAACGTTAAGGAACTGACTGGCCAAACAATTGGCAAAGACTGAGAGACGGAGCCAAGCCGATCTTACTCACCAGAGCGAAATAGAGAGAGCTGATGTGGAAATTCCCACTGCGAGCGACGGCTTCACAGTTCTGTACGGAGCTAGCCGCTAAGTGGGCAAAAGGGTCGATATGTTGAAATACTATACCTCTCATACTTGGCATTCTATTGTCTAAATTAACCCTGGTAGTATCAAGGGGTCCAGTTGATCAATGATGGGACCATTACACACTGAGTTTGGATTTCTCTCTATATATAATAGAAAAGAAAAATGTTCGGGTTGTATCGTCCTTAAGGCTGATTTATCATTTTTTTAAACATGAATAAAATACCATTTATTAAGATCCTGGAATTCTAACAGTTCAGTTGCTACCGGCATTTTCATGATTAACGTACACATAAGTGGTGTCAGTGGTCTAGTGTTTGAATGGTTGGATTTAGAATCAAAAATTCTGGGTTCGAGTCCGGATTGGTCTGATTGTTTTGTTCTTGGGAAAGACAATTTACACGCATTGCCTGGCCCGATCCAGGTTAAAATGAATACTCAACTATAGACAAAAAATGCTATTGTTAGACTGATAAAGATTTGAGTCCTAACAGGCAACCACCTTGAATGCTGCCCAGAATGTCTGTCAGGGAGATAACATATTGTAAAGCGTTTAGAGCTTAATTATATGGGGAGAAGCGCTTTACAGTATTATTACAAGTATTATTATTATTAGTAGTAGTAGTATTATATTAGGTATAATTTATCAGTCCATTTCCTGTCTAATATTTAAAGAATTTTAATTGCTTACTAATTCGGGCCTAAATTTTCATTTCATGAATGTTGATAAACTCTGTTATAGAAATACAGCATTATAGGTCTACTAGTTTTTCCTTATACGTTGAGGGTTAAGGGCTAAGCAAGTAAACAAACAAACGAGAAGGAAATACAGAGTGTGGCTTTACATCGTTAGTGGTGTGCTGAACCTAGGCATTCAGGAAAGAGAACACAAGTAATGTATCGCACCCTCACCCTCTACCCTTCAAAAAAAAAAAAAAATTAAAAAGGCTAATTACAGAGCAATAAATACGAATGAAACATGAATGCTGGAAGGGTAACAGCAGGAAGCAAATTATCACAGCTATAAAAGTATAATAAACATGCGTCGCTTTCACTGGCAAACAGCTATAAGGCAGCAAGAATAAGCTATGTCAGTAGATGAAATGGGAAAACCAGTTTTCACTCGAGAGAAATGAATGTTGTGAAGATAAATATCATGATCTGGCCGTGGTTAATTGGAAAAATTGATGGCTGCAATAAATCAGTTGCATGAAGGCGTGCTGAATTTGAACGGGAAAGCGGTTTTGGCTCCAAGTAATCATAAATCACACCATGAAAAGCATAAATAATAATTTTTAATGACCAGAAGAGATGATAGATTAAGAACATTAGTCTTGGATTTAATAAGGACCAGCCCTGCTGTGAGAGATTGCCTGGTGATTACGGGAACAGTTTGAAATATGGACATGACCTCTGAATCTTCTAATGTAAGATTTTACTGGGAAGTCATAACTGTTGCTTCTTGAACGGAAAAGTACATAGGTATTATTCACAATTGTTTTCTTTACACACTGAATTATTGATCTTTCTCTCTCTTTCTCTCTCTCTGTGTCTCTCTCGTTCTCCGTGTATATATATACAAATATGATGCTTACAGTTAAGTTATATTATAAGCAACAATTAAGGGTTTATCTTTTTGTTTTGTTCTTGTTTTGTACCTTATTTGTTTGTTTGTTTTTAGATATCGTGTTTCTTTCATGCTGTGTGCTAAAATGATGCGATTTCTCCTCCGAACAAATATTCCCTCGCCAGATCACAGAATAATGGAGTAATAACTGAGTAAAGTTTGCATATTTGCTGCAAGCATATTAAAAGTAAGACAAATTAAAGATCAGATTGCATCGAAACATTTCTCCAAGAAAGCCCAGCCCTGACTCGTACTTTTGTTGCTGCAGTTTCCGAAACAGAATTCCGGCAAAAACTGTATGTAAAGGAAAAGTACAAGGAATCATGCTAGAATTAAACTGTAATTTGTTTCTTCTATCCAGCGCCAGTAATATCTTTCAGCAATATGATAGAAAGACGTTCAATGACAGGACAGGTTATCTAAGTATCGTAAGGACAAATTAAATTCAATAATCTACGATCATTTGATTGTTTGTTTGTTTGTTCCTTTGTTTTTCAATACAAACGCCAGGTTTCTGGTTTTCTTAATCACTGATTGCATGGACGATACCTTGATTAGCTGAGCAATATGTCGTAAAGGATGATATAGGCCTAACAGAGTTATAGCAAAAATAGCAGTGAAACGACAATAACAATAACCACAACAACAACAACAATAACAACAAGAACGGTAACAACACCAAGAACAACAACAACAGCGGCAACCAAAACGGAAGTCGGACACTTTTAAAGTGCTACTTCAAGATCCAGACTATTACGAGATACGTGTTTTTGCTTTTTGATTGAGGTTAGTTGAAGTATCTCATTGAGACTTTCGGAGGCAACTCTTTCAAAATGGTCACAAATGCGGGATTAGTTTGACACTACAAAAACAATTGTTTCCAGGATTTGCACCATTAATCTCTCGATGTGTATTTTCCTGACGCACCCATTCCCAGACAACATATAACGTGATTCGAAAGAGATGTAGGAAATACGAACAATGTGTTAGAGAGATGTGCTCATTCTTTGTCACTTTGTCTCTGTTGACATATCCGTGTACAACATGTCCAAGGAAACAGTCTGTGTTATGGAACAAGGACAGAAAACTAGTCACTTATGTCAGTGCATGGGCAGTGAAACACGGTTATATGATCGCATTAAGTAGTGATGAATGGTGTGAGTGATGCGTGTAATATGTATGTATGTATGTATGTATGTATGTATGTATGTATGTATGTATATATGTATGTAAGTATGTATGTATGTATGTATGTATATATGTATGTAAGTATGTATGTATGTATGTATGTATGTATGTATGTATGTATTTATGTATGTATGTATGTATGTATGTATGTATTATGTAGATAAGAAGGTAGTAGGTAGATGGTAGATGGTGGTTAGGTAGGTGGGTGGGCAAATAGATATCTAAGTACGTAGGTAAGTAGATAGACACTTAGATATCCATTTAGTACTTGTAGCATGAGGTTTGCATGGAAGGACAAAGGACTAAGGATGGTTTGACTGACTGGATGGTTGGACATAAGGATATGGAGGGAAAGATGGATTATGGGTGGATGAATGAACACCCGCAGAGTTGTATCTAACAGTACATGTGTTTTGTGAATAAATCATACAATTCATGTGACTGATAGCATCAGTGACAAATTGCATCCGAGAGAGAGAGAGAGAGAGAAAGAGAAGTAAAGATAGGAAGAGAAAAAAAAATAGATAGGGGCAAAGAGGGAGGGAGAGAGTAAGGGGTCGGGGCGGCCACAATCTGAGAGGAGACACCCAGGGCTTTTGGGAATCCGATTACATCAGGGAATGGTCATATAAAAACAATCCCAGAATTGTCAACACTGTCTGCCGACTGAATTACACAGCAAACACGCCAGGGCCCACCTTGGCTGTGGGACAAATGACTCACACAAAGCTCGCATTCACGACATCACGTCAGCAGTGAGTAATCCACCCCATCCCTCGCTCACAACAGTTAGTCTGCCAGAATCACGAACGGTTAGTCTGCTGCCACAATCACGGACAGTTAGTCTGCCAGAATCACAGACAGTTAGTCTGCCAGAATCACGGACAAACCCTCATTGCTTTCAGATCACGGTTCTAGGGTTTGGCAGGGTGTCGTTTTTTCCTTTAAAAAGTTAGGGAAAATCCACTATGCTAGTTCACACTTGTGAGTTAGAAGTACACACACAGTCATGGTGAAACGATCTCTTGATGCACCTATTTTGAATGAATACATAATTTCGATCCAATTTCATTTCACAACTTCTCTTGTCACTGATACCGCATTTTTAGAAGGAAAAAAAAAAAACCTACTATCGAAGTGCGAGGTATGACAATCCACGCAAATCCTCAAGCTTCAGGTCAATGGTAGTGTCATGGGACAAAGCTAAGACTACACAGGAGTGAGAAGACCACAGAGAAAGAAGAAAAAACTCTCTCCCTTACCCACCTCTAGTTGTTAGTTCTGTGTCAGGATTATGTCCCTTCCAGGTTGGCCTCTAATTCATGAAACAACATGTTTCTCTGGGCTTCAAAGGTACAAAATCCATGGTCATTTGTGACCAAGTGAAACCATACTTCCATCCATACATGATTTCCTGTTGCAAGCTTTTTGAGATATGTTTTTAAGATATGCGTGACACGGTGGAGTTTTACTGTTATCTCAAAAGTTTACACTAAAAGGTTTCTTTATTGTATATACCCGCCACTATGTATAATTTCTTTTTCATTTGACATCTAAAAATTTCAGACTTCGTTCTGTCAAACAAGCCATATAAGACGTAATATCATTCTCAATCCTGGACACTGTGATGTGTGGAGGCACCGTCCTTGAGAGCACAGTTCACCGATAGAATCAGTATAAACTAGATAGCAAATAATGGTCGGGAAATCACGTTGGCCTGAAGCCATGATGCAGGGCACAATCTGCTGAGGGTGATGATCCTTAATTTGCCATGATTTAGATGCTTGATATGCAATAACAGGCAGCGGCCACCATCAATTATCTGTAGACACTGTCCAATGCCGACAGCACTGTGTCTATGACAGGAGTGCCCAGCTTGGCGTCAGTCTGTCTTTCTAGGATAAATACCTCCCGTTGGCAGTAACATCAAATTACGATAATTTAAGGAGTACATCTGCTTATTGTGGGCAGTGGTACCTTTACCATCACAGGTTGCACAAAATTCAGCTGTAATAAGTTTGGTTTTAGCGTTATCTGTTGCCATCTGAATACAAAGATTGTTTTATAATTTTTTTAATGGCTATTCCACTTTACTTTTATCGCTGGATTCCAAAAAGAGCAACGGGAATCGAAATAATCTCTGAAACAGAGACGGAGGAGGAAGATAGATTTTGATGACGAGTTTTAGTATGCTCGGAATTAATTGGACTCAAACAGGCCAGAAAGCCAGGATTTCAGAGCGTGATTTGCAATGCGTGATTATGCATCCATTGTGACTTGTATTGACACTAGCCAGTACTCATGGCTCTCTATCCTTGGTTTGGCACCCATCGCACATCCTATCCGGCATTCATTGCATCTTCCCATTCTCACCAATACCCACAATAAAATTCTCTCATCATCGTTTGTCTAGTCATAAGATGAAATTCGTTAATCAATCACAGCTCATTGTCAACAGTAATGTTAATGGTGCAATTTACTAACAATATGGTTATACGAAACAGAATGCTATAATCATAGATTGCAGCGGTCCATCTCTCTCTGCCGTAGCTGGTTACGATCAGCCCACTCACTGAGTATTTTGCACTGGTTTCAGGTGTCAGAGACTGGACTAAAGGATTGCTTTGTCAGTGGTAGAGAGAAAAACCCACGAGTTTGCCTTTAGGTTAATGAAAATAGTATAATAAATATTGTGTATCATGGACGCGCTCCCAGATGTCAGTGCTTTGATGTTAGTCCATTTGTTGTCAACCTTCCCAAAGTAAGTTTGATCCAAATACGAAACAAAAAATAAATAGACTAGACTGTAACAGTTATATACATATAATGACAAGAATAAATAATTTTTGCCCATACAAAAATTCATTGGCAAATGTGCGATACCATGTCTTTCAAAATGTCTCAGCCTGTTAAGATGGAAAGTCACAGATGGTTGGTTGGTTTCAGTTATTGTGCATTCTTTGTCATCCTTGGACTCTGGTAGGTGAAATAGTATTAGCTTAACGGGACTCTGGCAGGTGAAATAGTATTAGCTTAACGGGACTCTGGTAGGTATATTTAATGTTACAATGGCATGTAAATGGTTAACGCAATCATCCTGAATTTTGACCATAATGGTGTCATAGTTATATAGAAACCTACCAGGTTGGGGTTTTTTTTGGGGGGGGGGTTATTTGGATCAAATGGTTTATCTTCTTTCATGCAGCACGTAATTCGCATTGAATAAGTTTTGTTTTTGTTTTTGTTTTGTTTGTTTGTTTGTTTGTTTTGGTTTGTTTTGTTTTCGCTTTTGTACAGAGATCTTTCAAATGCACAGAATTTTAAACAGAGCCCTATAGAGCTGATTTACCAAAAATTGTGAGGAATTTGTTTGTTTGTTTGTTTGTTTTCTGACATATTGTGCTTCAGAGAAGAGGCAAGATAAAAAAAAAGGTCAACCTATTTCAATTTGAATTCTATCTCTTGCCTTGATTTAACAACGTATTTTTCTTTCTAAAACACATATTATCCAGTGATGCAATGGCTATATATATACATGTATTCCTCAGTTGATTGCATCCTGTGAATTACGATGGAGACTCTCGCAAATCTGTCGATAATTTTCTCTTCACCAGATCAGCAGTCTGCATTTGTTCCATACACTTTACAATGATTGAACGTTCTAATCATACAAAACAAATAAAGTTTCCTATTCAGCCAAACTAGCCTATAAAGCTTCATCAGTAATTTGATAACAGTGATAGCTGTAATACCTGTTTATTGTATTTTATTTCATTTTATATATATATATATATTTACTTCACCCTGATGTACAAAACAACTAATTAATCCCTATAAAATCCTTAAAATCAATACTGTATAAACAACGCTCCGCTTGAGCAAAACCAAATATCTGCATTACAGCCATATAAAAGAGATCACAAATCCTAAGCCGCTCGCTATTATCCTGGATTGACATAAACTGCAGCTAATGGCATAGCCGTTTTTGTGTTCATAGCAGCATTACTTCTAAGGTAATGCTCACCACATTCACAGTCTAGCTGCTCGGTATAAAACTTTCCCGTTCGACCAGTGTAAAATAACACTTTATGTACAAATTACTGCCGTAACATTACAGTGAGTTACTCCCGCATTTTACATGAGGTTAAATACTTGATTTTCCATATTGTGTAAACGCACACGATTTAGACCTGGTGTTCAAGCATGGTGGTGGGATGTGTAAAATGTTCTCTGATTTTCTGCGTGAGTATAGTTTTTCATATTACACAGACGATGCTTTAGTCTTTAATTAATAAGGATTCTGTTCTTTACTATATAATTTATTTATTGAAATGAGTAGTCAGTCTGATTTTGTGCCGCCAATGTTGACAGACATGATCATAAAAATATTAGAAAGACAGAAAAGTTCGATGAAGCCAGACCGTTTAATCTCTTACCGCTTGCTAGGCAAAGGCGAAGGCTTGGGAGTGAGTTTCTATCTCGGCTGCTTAAGAAATGTTATAGGTAAAGCAGCAAACCAGCTATGATGTTGGTGTCATTTCCGACTGGAATTCACTACCAGTAAAAGTGCAGCAAACACAAGACATCGATCTCGATTTGCATCTAACGTTTGCCTATTTATAATTATCCAGTGACCTTACCTTTACTCCTGTTACACACACACACACACACACACACATACACACACACACACACACACAAATTAACGTTATCAAATTTAAATACAATGCATCCATATGCGATAAGTTTCAACACCATCTAATGCCCTTTCATAATAATATACATCTTTACAGTGTTAATTTTTAGTTTGAAGATTTTAGCGGGGGTCACTGGGTAATTAGATGAAGCTGGGCCTACAACGGGTCTTAGGTGGAAATACTTTGTTCACACACTTCGTTCTGTTGTTATTCAGTACATTGACGATGCCCATCATCCGAGGAAAGATCGTGCAACTTGCCTTATACTGTCTGTCATTGCACATTTCGTCACGAGTAATCTGTTCCAGGTTTCTTACCTTCCCATTTAAAAGTGTGGAAAATTATTTCAGAATATTCCAATGTTCCCTCTTAAATGTTAAGAAAGATTTTTTAAAAAAATATTCTAGATTTGAAGCTTGACCGAAAAAAAAAAAAAAAAGGAACAGAAAAGAGAGAGAGAGAGACAAAGAATGAAGACGAAAAACGAAAAGAAGAAGCAAAGTTGCTACAGAAATAATGTGACGTACGCCGTTTTGTCAAAAGGCCGGAAGTTGAATCGAGGTTTTGTTCTACTGAGGGTTTGGTTGAACGGACGGGAGCCCGTCAGACATTCACATCGCCATCAATTACAGACAGATCTCAGGGAAAGGCCAGACTCGAGCCAGTCAGTGGGTGAGTGCAGCAGCGCGCATACAGCTCACCTTGTTACTGAGCGGGCAGACTGTGAGGGTCAGCAATGCCTTGCCCACTGTTGTCCTCCTGTTATATTTGCCCAGTCTGTGAATGGGGAACGGACGTTATCGGGCGGTCATCTGGCCGGGGAAATTAATGTGGAACGGGAATAATACGTCAAGTCTCTCTCTCTCTATCTATCTATCTATCTATCTATCTATCTATCTATCTATCTATCTATCTATCTATCTATCTATCT
>JBCAUA010832855.1:0-28527 GCA_038406235.1 Peronia verruculata
ACACACACACACACACACACACACACACACACGCACACACACACACACACACACACACACACACACACACACAAAACAAACCCAAAGAGAATGGATACATAATATTATTTTCTTGTTTTATTTGCCCTCTCGAGTTTTGTTTCAAAAGGATCTACAATGAAAATTAGTTATCGACTGACGGCTCGAAAACCTAGATATTATTCTGTGCTGTTAGAGCAGAGCATAGCAACTGGCTGCGCACACAAGACCTTTTGTTTTGCTCAGTAACCGGATCATCTGAACCAGCCATTAATTATCGACACATTCACTCACTCACCATTTTCCCCGCTGCCTGTCGAGCTGCTGCTGCTGCTGCGAACTGCAATCGATGGAGGAGACGGCCGGTTTCCTTTTAAGGATTGAGAAATGGAAGTTGAAAATGAGAAACAGTTTATTTGTGTGCCCGTTAGTGTATGTGTGCATGTGTGGTAGAGAGAGAGAGAGAGAGAGAGAGAGAGAGAGAGAGAGGAACTATAAATAGAGTTCGGCGCGTGGACTAAAACCTTTGAATTAAAAAAAAAAAATCTATTTCGCGACAGTAACTACGATTTAGAAAAAATGAATTAAAAAAAAAAAAATTAGTTATGGGTTGTGGAGAAAAGACTTCAAGGTGAAAACAACAACAACAACAACAAAAACAAAAAGACCAAGAGCTATCTATAATGACCAAAGAAAATTGCGATACAAATGCAGTAAAGAAACTATCAGAATGTATTGATTTGCATGTCGGGGCCTCTGTGGGATGTCGGCATTTCACTGGTAATTTCAGTTGTCGACAATGACGTGTCAGGCTGTTCCCATTTATTTATGGTCTATTCTCCTGCCACCCCCCCCCCCTTTTTTTTTTAAACGATAAATAACAGCGATGCAGTAGGAAAGGAGAAAGATAGAAGAGAAGAAAAGTGCGCTGTTGTCTAAAACAGCTGCGCTAATACGAGAGGATAGATTAACTAACCACGTTATTCACGGTGTCTGTCAGACGTTTGTCCTCAGGTAACTAGTGATGATTTAACATCAGATTATTGTAATAACAGCAACTTCTATAACAGTAGTTCATGGAGGAATAAATTAATACTTCAAAGCTCACTGTTTCAAATAGGATACCTCCTATTTTCAAGATGGTATATTGTGACATACAGTTCAAATCATAAATGAAAAAGGTGAGGGGGGGGGGGGTAATAATTTTAGCGAATGTTTATAAAGTGTCTCCTTCTGTCAGTTATGCACCACAAGTTTGAGTATTTGGGTAAATATCATACACTGTTCCTTGGGCCCGAGAGGGTCACACCACAACTTTTGGGTAACTCGGCAGCTGAACCCTTTGCAGTGATGGCAGACTTGGGAAAAGCCGGTTGAAAAGTTCACCCTTTTAGCCAGTACCGTGGGCTCAGTAGTTCATAACATTAGCATGATAGGGAATATCTGTCAGGTCTGCATGCATAATGTCGGCGCAAAGTAACCTTACCGATCTATCCCGCCCGCCCCGGCACAACCAAAGACCACGTAGCAAGTAACAGAGAAAGAAACATTAGCTCGGGGCATCGACGATACTGCCATTTCACCACTAAACGGCACGGTCATGAAATGAGGTCAGCAAATAGACAGTGCCGTTGTGTTGTGTTGGCAGGTTTGACTATAGTCAGTGAGGCATTAGGTGGTCGGAACACCTCCTCTTTTCACTCTTTAAAAAAAAATACGAAGTTTAATATTAAACAAGGCAGCCACGGCGAGGATAGATTATAAAATCTTTGATCCACGTTATTACACATGTTTATTATATACTGCCTCTCTCCCCTACAGGGCAGGAAAAACAATGTCTTTTGTAAACAAGACAAAACAAAGCATCGCATTATAGACCTAGATCTAGCGAAAAATGCACTGAACCGATCAGATGTTTTATTGGGATCTCGTACAGCAGCAGGCATGGCAAGCCGCCCTGACAACCTTTGGTAGTGGGGATTGCAGAAATATCGGAATTAAAGTGATACAACACAGAATAACACTTGACCTTTCGGCTCGAGCTTTATTCCGGAATATTGCTTGCTTTTCTTGCCTGTGTAAACAACATGGGGTTTTGTTTTGCCCAAGATGAAGAAACTTATTTTTATTGTAATGTGGTGTTCTGTTGAAAGGCATATTGTCTGTGTATAATCCAAAGGAGAAAATCGAAGTGAGCCGAACTATAAATGGGCCTATAAAAGGAAAAAGGGATAATCTTTTATTGAGATAATGGCACACAAACCGAGCATGAGCGGGGGACAAGAGGATGATAAAAAGTAAAAGTGAAAGTGGCTTAAGAAACGAAACGAAAAATCCCAGGAGCAGTAGCTGATATCATTAAATTTGCCAAATGAAAATTTCCGTTGCCAGGGACAACTAAGAGCAAATGACGCACATGTTTTCTGGATAAGCATTATGTGAAATTTTGTATCCCTTTCCTTCCCCCTCACCCAGCAAAAAAACAAATGTAAAACAAGTTGTTAAATATGTGAACAATCAACAGAAGATTTCCTGTAAAAGGAACAAATAAATGGATAATCAAATAGATTGTTTTAGTCAGTCACTGCCAATTGCACAGTATGAGGAAAATATAAATCAGCTAAGTAGCTGTTTTGGGCCTGTATTTTACTCACAACATTTGTACAGTCAAATTTGAAATAAACTTTTAAATGTCTGCAATTGATGAAAGCATAAAACTTCTCTATTGAATAATATTTTAAACAAAACATGGAGATTTCTGTTTTTATTACTTTTTTTTCTGGGGGGTTTGTTTACTTTTCCATGACAGATCAGGCTTCTTGTTTTTCTTATAGTATGTTTCAGATGAAGTTGATGTCTTTACATCCAGTAAGTAGCAGAATTTTTTGGTTTTTATTAAGTATAGAATCCTCACAAAAATTTTGACAATAGTGACCCAGACACGCAATTGTTGTTTCTCTTTTAGGATGAGGTTGTGGCCCTAGGCGAAAGGTTGGTGCTGCGGCTGGACGACCTCATTCCTCTCATCCAGGAGGACGTCAAATGGATCTACGGCAGCACAGTTCGCTGTCGCGACAATGTCCAGCAGGTGGTGAAGAATGGCAGCAGCAACGGCAGCAGCAACAAGCAGGATGGTTGTGACAAAGTGAAGGAGGAAGGTGGTGGTGGTGACGGTCAATGGGGCAGCAAAGATGGTTGTGAAGGAGGGATGAAAAATGGCGTTGTAGTGAAAGACGAGAAGGGGAATAAAATGAAAAATTGCCATGTGGCAGTGGTGAAAATGGAGAACTCGGACGAGGAAATAGGTGAGTGTAGCATTCAATAGTCATAGATATTCTGCATGCACCTGATCTCTGACTCCAGATTATTGTGCCTTTGTATGATACATCCTTTTGCATTGTAAAAACAGAGAATGGTGCTATGTCTTACTGGTCCCCCAATGCTAGAAAATGCCATGTTTTGTCCTGGCTTTCTTTTCTACTCAACATAGAAGTGAAGAAACAGTGGCCTGGAAAAATCAGCCATAAAAATAGTCCAGACCTATTAATAGGCTCAAAGTCATCTCATTCACCCTCTTGAGTGCTCTCTTTTAAATTTCCAAATAAGAAAATAATGAGGTCCGCAAGTCATAGATTTACTAGTCTTAAGTGTATATTTGAATATACATCTACATTTAGATTAATAGTGAGCAGTCATACGGTAAATGACATGGATAAACATTAGACCTCACAGGTACACTTGCATTTGAAGTGGCCTTCGAAGACTGGCCTGTATAGAATCAAGTTTTGTTTAACAATACAAGAATGAAAAACAGATACTGTAGTCCAGTATCAGTTTGTCAGACCTAGATGAATAACATTGACTTACAGTGAAAAATCCTCATGGTTTTAGTTTCATAGTAACATATGTAAGAATGGTATGACCAGGAGCGAATTGTAATTTAATGACGAGATGGCAGAATTTGTAAGTGTCACAGTGTTAGTTAACTGTGAATTGTTTTAGGTGACAATTTCTGTGACTCAATGACTGATTTTTTTCTGTCTATGCAAAATGTCAGTTTTTCAAGATAGATAAAAGCAATACTCAAAGGAAAAATGGCAAAGCTAAAAAAAAAAAAAATTGGAACAATTCTCTATTATGTTTCTATTCAGAAGACTGAACATCTATTGACGATAATGAGCTTGTAAACTTATATTTTTGCAAGTTTTTTGTACCGCTGAGATAACCACCATAACAGGAGGTTGAAAAGCTTAACAAAACCGTAACCGCACTGATGATACTGAATATTTTGTTTCTTTACTTTTTTGTTGGAATTGTTTTTTCACTTTGACTTTCTTTTCTTTTCTTTTCTTTTCTTTTTTTTTTTTTCCTTTTTCCTTTAAAAAAAAAAAAATCTTCTTTTGTGTTAATTAATAACAAATTTTATTCGTCAAGACACATGAATGAAACTGAGAGAGAGAGATCAACACATGTATATTTATCTGAGTATAAGATTGCTTTTTTTCTTTGTTTTAGTTCAGCATTTGTTTGTTGTTGCATTTCTACACGCCAGTTTTAATCTGTAATTAAGGGCAAATCGCAGAGACAAAATTGAGATGCATTTGAAGTCTTTCCTAGCTTACAAGTTTGTTAATCAGAAAAGGCAAGAAATGGTAACACAACAAAGGGAAAACAAAATTATTTTCTTTTGAAAAGAGCCGCTGGCATGATTGAAGTTCATTCAGCTAGAATGTGTGTTGCCATTTGATAAAAGAAATCTGTAACATTGCTATTAGATTTTGATCTAAACAATCACAGATGAAAGACACTACAAAATTTTTGCCCAAACATGAAAACTTAAAAAAGAGTAACAATATTCCAACATTTTTACATGCTTTAATTTGCACATATTTCTCCAGACAAAAGCCTCAGTGGTGCAGCCAATCTGGCTGTGATGAGCTACCCCAAGTACTGCCGTTATCGAGCTGTCCGGAAACGCCTGGAAGGCTGTGAGAGTGAATGGCTCCATCTGGCAGTGATTGTGGCCATTGGTGGTTTCTCTGGCCGGGCTCCTGGCTGTCGAGTGATGTTTTGCCGGGACACCTTTTACCAGGCGGAAATTGATGATTTAGACATAAGAATGGACCATATGTGTGAGTATATGTGAATGCTCGTTAGAATTGTTGTTCTTTTGGAATTGTTTGAATTGATCTATTTCAGAATAATTTTGTTCCATTTAAATTCTTTTTCAACTTTTAATAATGCTTACAAGCACTCTAATAAGCTTAAAAATTAGAATTAGAGAATACTTCCAGAAACTTTTAGCCAGGATCTTAGTATCATTTCTTTCATATTGAATATAATCCTCTTGTTCTGTTTGTATAAAACGGAAAACTGGTTGATGATGGCCCTTTTGCATAACTCAGTATTTTCAGGATTGGTTATTTGCTCCCTTGAGCTATCTTAGTCATATTTAAGCATAAGATGGAAAATATTCTTTTTTATAGATATATAATGCTAGAAAACTGATCTCATTTAAGTTGGTCCGTACATGGCTATTAATTACATGACAAAGATAGAAGTGTCTTTTAATAGAGTGACAACAAATGAGCTCGGTTTCAAAACATAATGGCTGGGCTATTAATATTATTGTCCTTTGGGCAAGATTTATTAGTTTGCTGCTTTCTATTTTCATAGTTAGCCTTCCAGCCATTAGCTTATTTGGCATTTCTTGAAGATATCATCACAATAACATCGCCACAAAAACTAATAATAATTATAATGATAGGCATACATATAAATAGTTCCAGATTATTTTGCACTAAGAGCTACATTAAAGAATCAAAGCTATAATGGCTAGTAAAGATAAACAAAAGAGAGAGAAAAAAAAAAGACAAATGCATACACATCAGTTTGCTAGACACAGGCCTTACAAATTAAGGAGTATAATTTAAAATGAATTGTTTCTACCTAAATTGCATTGATCCTCTGTCATGCTCAAATAGCTGAATTAAATAGGAACTGGTAGCATGACCTGGTAAAAGAAATGTCCCTGACCCAGCTGCTTTTTATATCTTTTTATCAGGATATCTTCTGATCTGTTAGCATTGTTTCAGTTCTATTCCAGATTATTTAAAAAAAAAAAAAAAACAGATTTACTGGTTGGGAGGATGGTTAAATAGTCTTTATTATCTGAGAAACCCAAGTCCAGGACTGGATTGAGACCATGGAAGATTTGAAAATACACAGATCTTCCCAGAGTGGATCGCGTGATTGCCTTGCATTTGTTTATATCACTCAGATCAACACGGGGTGGTAGAGGGCTAGAATTCTGTTGAATGCTATCTTGCCATTACATGTACCACGTGGGATGGGGAGGGAAGAAAGCCTGTAGTAAGGGAAACGACCACTCATCATTTTGAAGCATAAGTGAGGGAAAATCGTGTTCGAGTTACATCCCTTCGATAAGAGAGCACACAGGGAAATACTAAGGGGATTAAATTGTTATTCATGTACTTGGCGTGCTTAGATTAGAAGAAAACAGATGACTGTCTCAAACAGTTTGAGTTGCCATGCAGCACTGCCATCTTGGATTTGAGCTTCTGTGAAATAGCTGTTTCAAGTCTCTCCACCAAATAACAATAATGATAATAATAGTAATAATAATAGAGAGTGTTTATATAGTATAGGCTCAAAGTGGTTTACAATCTATTTATATACAGTGGAACTTAATGAGATGTGGTTGACCTCTTGTTTGGCATATTGTATGAAAGTTTTGTAGCTCTCCAAGTGCAAAAGAAGATTTTTTTTTTTTAGAAATTTTTGAAAATGCCACATAGTATAATATCACCTATTCATATGAAGAGCTGCTCTTGCTATACAATAGGCAAGTTTTTCTCTCATATGTCTACGAGTCCAGATTTGCTATACCATTACCTGATTTTAATTAGCCGGGATCCATAGTTGCTCCACTTGTTTCTCTTCTCTCCCATTCTTGTCTATACATGTTAATCAGCTACTTCAGCTTATGGACAGCAATTTTTCTTCATGGAAAGAAAAATATTTATCAGCATAGGGTATTCTAGATAGACTAAACACATTCAATTTCTCCACCATCAGTTTGTCATTTCTCTGTGTTGACTTGTCCTGTAAAGGGCGTTGGTATAGAATAATTTGTGACCATTTGTCCCATTGAGCAGTCAAGTGACTTAGGATAAACTAAGTAAAAAAAATCAGGGACGAGCAACATGCATTTTCCTAAGTTACATTCCCTCAGTGGTGGACAGCGTACCAATTTCAGAGTTGTTTGCTAAATAAACAACAGGTAGCTTGTCATCCTTAACCCCTTTTGGGACAGTTGTCAGCTCCATTGTCTCCATATTTTTTACCCATGATAAGTCACAATTTAAGAAATCCTTGGACGTATTTCTGTGCAAGGGATTTGGATCTGTATATTTCATGTCTCTTCTGCATTAATCTGGGTTTAGATATAAAATGTAAGTGACATGTTATAGGGCAACGAATCCCTTTCACAGACTACAATGTATCATATTAGTCCTTTACAGCACTGAGAAATTGTGGAATGTGGATACAGATATAGATAACATGAAACAGTCTTGTCCTATGTCATTTCACCTTTGAATATGCAGACTGTTCTTAGTTTCTACCATGTTTTCCTGACAAACTATTATTTTATTCTTGTGGAAATCGATATTTTACCCTGTGATTTAAAAAAAAAGAAAAAAGGTAAAGATAAATATTAACATAGAATTGTTTAATTTGTTTGTAAGAAAAAAAAAAAGATGAGCGGTTCGATGCTCCACTGGATTACAGTTTTTTTCTTTTATATTGTTCTGTTTCTTCATATCAAGGTTTCAGTCAACTGGCTGTTTTTGTTGATTTTAATGTTCATGCAAAAAGTGAATCTACGCTCCTTGGCTGGTTGTGCCTTAATGCTGTAGAAATGAATTAAGTAATAAATAGATACATTGAAATAATAATAGATGTAATAATATAAGTAAATAAATGTAAATGAATCAGTAGTAATAAATAAGCGATAAATAAATAAATAAACATTATTGACAAAAAAAAAAAATAAAAAATTGATAAAACAGAAACAAATAGTCACCAGTACTATTGCATTGCGTAAAAGAATTGCTCTTATCTGGTAAAACCAAGTGCAGGGCAAAATATCGTATCCCTGAAGGGGGTTATTCTACTATCTTTGACTGCGGAACATCTTGATTGTTGGGACTGAATCGAGGCGCTTGTAAATGGATAGAGTGATTTACATCTCCCCACTCCTCCTTCCGCTCTGGATGGGCAATTTGATGTGATAGCCCAGGCTAAATCTATGGGCCGATAATCGTTGCAGTAAATTTTTCTTTCTTCACCATTGGTTACGTTAGTATGCAGTTCAGGTGAAGCCATAAACCAGCCTGGACAGCACAAAAGGCAGGGAAATAAAATTGTTTTCCACAAAAAAATACATGTCAGGAACCCCCCCATTATCCTTGAGATTAATATTCACTGCTGTGTGTTTCTCTCTTTTCCTTCACTACAGTACCAATCTTGAAGGGCAGGTCAAAGGGCAAAAAGAGCAAGCAGCTGCAGAAGAAAGATTCTTTTCAGGATTCTGACAGTATGGATGAAATGTTTGCCAATGTCACACCATCAATTTCAACATCATCTAGGGTGAGGAGAAAAATACAGAAAATATTAATGCTTCTATCCTTTGCTGTCATTTCTTGTGAAATGGAACTCATTGTTTTAAAAGTAATTCTGTTCCTTTGTCACCAAATCTGTGGGTTGTTAAGGCATTTCTGATGTTCCTGTACAAATGGTTATAGTCTAAAATGATGCAGGGCTGGAGACAGAGGCTCTTAGATTGTGGCTTCCTTACTTTGATAGAAAAAATATGCTGTTAAGCATCAACAATAACAAAAAAAAAGCAACAGTATGTGTTACTTTTCCTCAGATGTAGAATACCATAGTCAGTATGAGTTCTAGTCATTTATTTGAACACAACAAGCACAAAATAAGTATTTGTGTATTTTGCTGTATTTATACATATCAAGAAAGTGAAGAAAACGGTTAAAGGAAATTATGGGTACATCAACACCCCGTATCATGTTATTGTTGTTAGTTTGGGTTCAAGGACACATTAGCACGGTAACGACTATATTGTGTCAATATATATCCTGTATATCAAAGCTTCACATAATGCTGGAAGACTCATGTACCCTTTTTGTAATCAGTTACAATATTATGAAAGAAGTGTCATCAATTAACATATTATGAAATAAGTGGGTAATTGTTGCATATAAGAACAAGTACTGTGCGTTAGCGAAATTCATATTTGTCATCAGTGGCACGCTTATCAAGCTGGAGCAATTTTTCTTGAGTCTGCCTTATCCTGATGCTGTTCTTCCTGGTTATCGTATCTTCCTGGTTAACTGTCAGATTCATGTTTTTACAATAAATATCTCTTTTACACCGAGTGCATGAGAATGTCATTGTATTGTATTGTGTAAAGCCTTTCCAGGTTGATTTATATTGGATGTACTTTTTTTTTTTTCTTGTGTAGCCCCGTAGATCGACAGAAACATCTGAAATCTCTGATGACAAAGTTAGCACAGAGGAGCAAGCCTTTCTCATTGGTCTGCATAAGTTCATGCATGATGCAAAGATGCCCATAGGTCGAATTCCATCTCTTGGCTTTAAACAGAGTAAGTTATCTTTGTGGCAACCGAAGAACCATGACAGTAATGATTTAAACTCTAATCTCTCCTGTTAACTTATTATAGTGGTTTTAGATATAAAATCATTATTCTATTGTGCCATTATCTCAGACATATTGTACCTCTCAGGACTGTGGCAGCCCTAGCATTTCCAGTGATGTTGTTAGGTCTAGACACTTAAGGCTGTATGTCCTGTTTAGTTTGCTCATGCAATATGAGATGGCAGAAACAGCAATTTTCATTTTTTTTATAGTCCAGAAAACTAACAGATGTTGACGTAAATGGCAGAATAATGTATTATGCATTATAATTATTTATAACTGGATATTTTTTGTGGTACATTAGTTATATGAACGTAAATTTGAAAAGAAAGGCAACAATTACTGTCACAGTTATAATTTAGTTTGTAATTCTTACTATATTTTTTTTTTTCTGTCAATTTTGTTCTTTTGCAGTTGATTTGTTTTACTTCTACAAACAAGCTGAAAAACTTGGTGGTTATGACTCGGTAAGTTTACCTTTGTTCTCATGTTTTTAGTGCAAGTTCAGACAGAAATATCAATAACATTGAATACAGCCACCATAACATCAGCATTTTTTTTTTTTTGCTTTACATGGCATCTGTACCCATCATATCCACTAACAGCTGTAAAATTCACTGACTTTTTTACATACAGGACAACTGTCAACTTCTCATGCTCTTTATGTCTATTGACAGCTTTGGAATTCTAAAATTCTCATCAATTAGTCTGATATTCAGCAGTGAAAGGTTTGTTAACAGACTTCAAAATCCCAACAACTGAAAGTCATTTTATCAGTTCACTTTAGACAATGATTTTTTAAATAAGGAGTTTGACTGTAGTGCTGTTAAATAGAGCAAGAAACTGTCTTGATGGATTATGTTTGTTTTAGGTTACAGGCAGTATCTGTTTTACAGCAGCTTGATGGACAAAAAGAAAAGACATCTGCACAAGATGTTCACTTTAGAATTGGGATTTTTGTATGATTTTGTTTTTCTTCATTCTTTCTTTGAAATCCATCATGAAAAGAGGGGATGGACAGAAGTTGAACCATATGTAGGATTTTGAAATTTAAAGAATTGATTTAAAAGAAAATATGAGCTTGAGGATGATATCAGCTTAATTTTGTCTCTGACCTACATGTAATTCAGATCACCCATAAAAGAATGTGGAAGCATCTGTATGACAAGTTGGGAGGTAACTCCAGCAATACGAGCGCAGCCACCTGTACAAGAAAGCATTATGAAAGGTATGGTCATTTCGCCTAAATCTAACGCATTTAGAATAACTTATAACAATTCCCTTTGTGAGAATGGCCATGAGAGCACAGAACCATGTTCTTAACCTGAGCTTGTTATGCCAGTTAGTACATGTAATAGTGGGTACATACTTGAGCAGTTTTTTTGCGAACATAATGAAGGAGCAATACACGACATACAAAATGCTTGGGTATGGACATGTTTGTGAGTTGTTTTCATTGTTCACCACAAAGGTCGTACAGGCCAAATGTGTCCTGGCGTGATGAAAAAGTGGGAGTATTAGCTGTAAATGTGCAGCGCAAGCAGTGGTCAAGTGTGGACCCACCTTAAGACAGCTGACTACAAGGTGGGATGACACTGCAGCCAATGCAATATGGAAAGATAGGAATTCCAAGGAATATTGCATTTTTGACTGACCTAATACAGAAAATTTTTCATGAAGAATGCAGAAGAAGAGAAATTTGAAAGAGCTCATCTTGTTGTGTATCTCCTCTAGAAATGGTCAAAACTGCAGAAGTTATGTCAGTGTGTACTGTATATTATCTTTAATAAAGAACAAAATAACAGTAGTGGCATAACTCTTTGGCTCTGAATAAGTGACTGGAGTCACTGATTTTATGACAGAGGAAACAGTAGAACAAATAGATAAAATGTCCTGCATTTGTGGGGATAACTCTTAGTAGTGTTGAAAACAATTCGCTGTCTTGCCATACATAAAGATTGTGTTTTTTCATATAGTTTTTGTTGTGCTGAAACACATGTATTGGCAGCGACAGACTGTCTGTTACGCTTTCATGAATGTTTGTCATAAGTAAAATTATTATATGGATGATCAGCCAATGATGATGCATATTTTGTTTCAGATAACATCACAATAAATGTTGAATTGTAGGAATTTGAAACTCTTGTGAATTATCATGCTTCCTGTGCTGCAGTGTAGAGCTGAAATTCTGACATATTCTCTTTTGGAAAAATAAATCTTTCGTCACGCTTTGGTCCCAATAATATCATTTTAGGGATGGAAAACAAGTGAAAAAAGAGGGCACATAATAGTTTGCACAGACAAGAGAACTAAAGATTCTGACTGAAATTTGTGTAATTTTACTTTCATGCAGAATATTTAAACTTTTGTTTTGATTTTCCTTTGTTCATTTCTACAGGCTCCTGTTACCATATGAGCGACATTTGCGGAAGCTCAAGCTGAGCAAAGCGAAGAAGAAACATCACAAGGCCATTAGTGAAGGGGTCCCCAAAGCTGTAGAAAGTGTGGAAAGCAGTGGACACACTAGTCAAAAAGAGGTACTGACACGTGATAGTGTTGTGTTAATCAGTAGTGATTTGTGATATGCTGTGGAACTAGATAGGTTTGACTAAATTAGTACTGGGCATGGCAAGACTGAACAGACTGCGGCCTGAAATTTGGCCTGAGATTGTGAAGACAGATAAGAACATTTAATTGACACTTGAACTTGGCAAAAGATGGTGAAAGTACCAGATTAGGTCTAGAAATGTATAGGGTGAGGGATAGGGCAACCCATGTATAGATGAAAGAATAGATTTTGAAAATTTGAGTGACATATATTCAACAACTTTTCTGGCCTTGGAAGGAATGACCCAGTCCTAAAGGATGACAAAGTATGTTTCCATGTATATGTGTATGTATAAAGGAGAGGGCACGGGAGTGCATAGATGTGAAATATACGTGTGGGAGCACCTGAAATCCACCCTTATTGTTTAAGAATGTAAAGAATGTACCTTGGTACTGTAGGCTTAACACACAGTTTGTGGGCATGTACTTTATGTACTATTTAATTATATTTGAAATATTTTTGAAATTAAATAACAGTGCATCCCAACTCTCATATCTGGTCATTAATTTAATTTCTCTCACTAGAAATGTTGCTTCTTTCTAATAATTTATTTTTTGTTTTACCCAAGTAGTAGTAACAAAGAGATGGAAGTAGACCCTTCTGTCCTAGCCTAATGCAGATGACTTGTCTTGTTCCTTATAAAAGCTCTCTCTCCCACTGTTTTCAGAACTTGGAAGTAAAAGAAGAGAAGAAGGAAGAAGTGAAGATGAAAAAAGAGAAGAGGGAGGAGGAGGGGGAGGAGGAGAAGGAGGGAAAAGTTAAGGAAGAAGTTGTAGAATCAGAGACAAAGGTGAGTGGGGGAATTTCTGGCTCATGCATCATGCGCAAGCTTGCTTCCACCCACTCATTTCGTTTGATTTTCCACCATCGCCCATTTTGCATTTATTCTGATTTTTTTTTTTTTTTTTGGTCACAAAACTACCTGTGGTGTTATACCAGAATATATACAATACATGGAGAATGTCAGTTAGATTATTGTGTTGTAATCTCCTGCTGATTGATGCAGCTCTTACAAGACTATTATTCAGTTCCTGACAGTGCCCACAGAACATAGACCTGCCCTTCATTTCAGTCAGCCAAATCACTTACCATTCAGACACAAATGAAAGAAATATGATCAAGCATTGTAATAAAGAAAACAAAACCATGTTTGTAGTTTTTTTTTTTTGTTTTCGTTGGATATAAAACAAAAAACTGTATGAAAAAAAAAGTGTTATAGGAAAGAATTATTTTTATTAATATCAAGTTTTTCAAAGATTTCCATTTAGGAAGCTTTACATAAATAGACCAAAAATGATTTTATTTTTTTTTACTTGGTTTCTTTTTACCTCATGTACTTAGCAAAGGAGAGTAATTTGGCTGGCTACTACAATAGCTCATTTTTGGCTGTTCTTAACACTCTGTAACAAGTTTATGGAATTGAATAAGATTAACAAAAAGGAATCACAGCAGAGCTTTTGTTACTGCACTTAATCTCACTTGTTAGGCAAAAGCCATCAAAGTATACAAGGAAGCTGCATGCTCATCAACTACATGGTCATCTTTTTCCCTGTACTTTATCAGGAAAAGTCTCGCAGATCTTGGATATAATAGGCTAATGTGGTGCCAAAATTTAGTGGCATTTGACATCTCCATGTGCTGTAGTGGAGGGAATCTATCCATGTCATTGCATTGTTTCAGAGGGCAGAGTTGCTGCTTTTGTTCCGTTTGCCATCATTTTTTGCTTTGTTTTGGTACTGTGGTCCTGCTTCTCTCCTTTAAACCCTTTTTTTCTGAAGAATTGAACAGTATAAGGCATGTGGATATTTCAGAATTAAATGTGTGCCATATGTTTGGAATGTGAACCATAAAACTCATACTGCATATGAGAGCAGAGAGAAACAATGTGGTTTTATAAGTGGCATTGGTCATCATTCCTAAGTGTGCAAGACGATTGCAATAGTAACATCTTGGGTGATGTTGAGTAGATAGTGTCTAATTTGCTCAATAGGCTGTGAGACAGAGGAATACTAAGGTGAAGAATCAGTTGAAAACAACTCTGTGGACTTCCTGGTCTGTGTTTGTGCATTTAGCAACCTATTACCATCATGCCTTCTCCACCACTGGAAACCGTGCGCTGAAAGATAAATATGCATGCATCAGTTTTTTTTTTGTTTAGTATGAGCATATTGAGAACTTGTCTTAGTTTTATCAGTGAGCTTCTGGAGGGAATTTCCATAAGTGTCAAAAAAAGATTCTGGAATTGCTGACAGTTTTTCGATATCATACTGTTGAAAATGTCGAGAATTTGAGGCAATATCAATTTTGAAATATAGAAGAAAAATGTTGAGAAGAGACATCTCAATGATCTCACCATGTGGTTGTGAACTGCAGGCCAGTGTTTTGGTAGGGAAATGTATATCGATGTATAAAATCAAGAGAGAAAAAAAAAAAAAAACCACTGACCATTCCGACCAGGTGGTAACATAAGACCCACTGGTCTATTGCGACCAGGTTGTCTTTTCAACAATCAAATCACAAGCCCCGACAAAGAAATCGTTCGTGAGCATGTCAGGTACTGGAATCAGCAACGTGCTGTGCTGCCTGAGGCACAAACATGTAGAAATGTTGCACCTACCATTCCCCGTTTCGCACCTCACCCGTCGCTTGTGGCCCAAATTGAGTATGATGTACGGTGAGAGGGTGTCAAGTATTAAGTGCGTGAGTGAGGTTATTATGATTTCATCATTACATCCATACGACCACGGTATTAGAGAATTCAGCCAAGATAAACCACCCCCAAGGAGGCTCAAAGGGCCAGATGCACTTTAAACCATGTCAGAGGACGGAGTGGCCTTTTTCTTTTCAGTCATACACTATACACACATCTACTTGCAGGCATGTGGTCAGTCAAACTACTCGTACTTGTCAGTGTTTCTTGAAAGCCAGTTTTGAGAAGTCGATAGGTATCCTTCAGTGTCATATTGAAAATTGTGAGCTTCAGATTTACTACTATGAGGCTATTTTAGATCTAGACTGACAATCAGTGATGAATTTATCGAAACTAAACATTTTAAAATGTAAGAACAGGTTTATCCTTGCATTTCGAAAGAACATTGATTCGTAAAGTTGATGAAGGTTTACTGAAAAAGTCGGATAGGCCTACCTGCAGAAAGTATGCCATTCCAAACTCCACTTTGTCTGCAGTCTTGAAGATTTTTTCTCAAAGTAGATAATGTGGAGTATATTATTGAGATCAATTGGCAACAGTGACCATCTGGTCACATTGACTAGCATCTAGCAGATCACATGACATCAACATAACAGGCACTTGGTTCACAATTCAATGTATAATATCAGTTACACAATTGTCTTGTGACCAGAGCAAATGAGTCTGAAGTTAACCCGGGCAACGAAGATATGCGGCTGTTTTTGGTCGTTGATAACTACTTTCCAACTAAGATACTAAATTTTTCTCCCCACAAAACGTCAGTTTAACCTTTTTATAATCTGAAAAAAAAAAAAAAAGGAATATTTTGGTATCATAGTCGGAAAATAGTGAAAAACGGCTAAAAACAACTGTGACTTGAACTCACCTGGTGCGACTTGTGACTTATTTGCCCTGGGCGCAAGACAATTCATATAGACTCTGAATAGTTCCATGATCCAGCATATTGTGCATTTAAGACACTATCTGGACACAATAACAAACTGGCAAGTCTTCCACCCGAAACATTTGCAATTGGTTGTACACAAAAGCAAGCTATGGTTATCGTGTGGTGGGTATTTTGACTTTGCTAGCAGTGAAATATGGACCTTTGTCATTATTTTGACCGCCTGGTAATAGAATAAATTGTCATCACTATTTTGACCACTTGGTCATGATTGTTTTTAGTATAGGGATAAGAACAAATCCCTTTCATTACTTTGACTGATCTGGTAGAAGTTGAATCGATTTTCATCACCCTTTTGACACCTGGTGGCATGAGAACAGATCCTTGTCACTGATCTGACCACCTTGCACCAATAGAAAAAAACCCTTGTCACTGTTTGATCACCTGGTAGCAATAGAATACATGTAGATACTGGTCACTGTTTCAATTGCCAGGTAACAATAGACCTAGTGGACTATTGTGATCAACTGGTAGCAACAGCCTTGTCCAAAAAAGAAAACCAAAAAACAAAAAAAGCCTGTGTTTATTGTTGTTGTAACAAGTTCTGATTAGAAAAATTGCCTCACACATAACTAGGGCAATGTTTGTTTTAAAAAGAATTGAAAAAAGTTTGCACATCCAGAACCTCCTGAATTGTATATATGTTTTTTCTCTTTTCTTTTTGCAACACGAATGTTATGATCTCAGCTTTGCAGTTATGACAGCTGTCCTTGCTGGAAGCAGGTGATGCAGCTCATTCCTGCATGGCCTAAATTGTTTGTTATCAGCTGTTGCCTCATTGCTTTTTGCCAAATCCATGCATTTATTTTATTGAATCATCCAGTTTCATTCGCAGCCACACCTTGTTTGTTACATTGAATTATTGCATTCTTGCTGTTGTTTATTAACATACAATGTACATGACTTTGGGTGCTATTATTTATGTCACTGGTATTTTTTAGGAAATTTTCATGGATTAAATCTTGTGACATTTATAGATTGAAAGATTAACCACTCAGATGATAAAGCACTAAAGCGAAGAAAATGATAATATTATTGTATTGACTGGAATTGTTTGATAAATAAATAGCAAGAAATCTCACAGTACTTTCTGTCACAGTCTTACGCAAAACCTCACCAGCTCTGACTTTTTTTCTCTCATCAGGAGGACATAAAGAGAATGACTTTTGATGAAAACTCTGTTAATATGAAAACTGAACCTGTGGCTCGCAAAGACAGAACAGCTTCTGGTCTGAAAGAACATTCCAAGCAAGATCTTCAGAGTGATTCAGAAGTGCTGGAGATTCCTATGGTGAAGCATCGTCCCCATGGCAATAGTGCTTTTTCTAACATTGATGGCAAATCTTCAGATTCTGGTCATGCCAGCCTCCAGAATCTTTCCTTTTCCCAGTTGGAACAGCTTCAGCAGCAGCAGCAAACTATCAAGACATCCTCGGCTTTGTCATCTACAATACCACCTGGCGGGATGCTTGCTGAAGATAATGCTAACCTGCCATTCCCTAACATGGTGTACAGATCAGGTTTTCTGGTCCCAGTCCTGCCCCAACATTTGCTGCAGACGCCTTGGGGAATGCTAGCCCCATCAAGCTCCTCCCCCTCTCCCCTGTCCCCACAGATTCGTGCCGATGGTATGGTTTCACAGCCGGGCTCCAACCTCAAGGATCCCACACATTTAGCCCACTCCTCCTCATCTAAAGTAAATCAAAATCCAGTGCCCAGCCCAACGTTGAATCCAGAGAGTCGTTCCAAGTCTTTGGGAGTGAAGCTTCCCCCCTCTGCCCAAGCCTATCAACAGCCCTCCACCTCTAACCTAGGGGGCATGAGAGTCGCCCACACCAACGTACCATGCAAGCCTACACCCTATCTCCTCAGCGATCACATCCAGCCAGCTCGTAAAAACTTTCGCCCATCACATCGCTATGGCAATCACCTGGCCAACTCTAGTCACACATTAGCACCCATTCTTCATCCAAGACCTCCAGGCCATCACAGCCAGCCTCACCTCCCACCGGCTCCCCCAACCATCTATCTCCATCCTTCATCCACAAATCCATTGTCATCACTCCAGACTTCTGTCAACACGCCAGCCCCACCAGCCCACAATCAGCCACGCAAGCGCCCATATCCCTTCGACAATCCTGCTGTGCCACCACCCCTGGGTGCTTTCCCCAGCCCAGATATGGTGTTGGATCGCATCCGGAATTCAACAGGTCTTCCCCGTAGCAACGCAGTCATGGCCAATCCATCCAGCATTCGACAACGATATGAAGATCCCAGACAGATTTTCCGACAGACTGCCCAATCGTTTGCATCCAGTCAAAGTTTGGCCTCCTCTCAAAGAAAAGAGCATTTGCCCCCACCAGACAGTAAACAGCTGAATTCCAAATCAAAGAATGGTGGGAGGAAATTGCAGCAGGCATATCCCAGCTATGGCCAGCTAGAGCTCCAAGCCATACAGCAACAGACCGTGCTGCCCTCGGGGAGCAAATCAGGGGAGCCTGTGAAATCTGCCAGTAATTCTAATGGCCTGCTCTCAGTCCAGCCGGGCAACAAGCCCTTGATAACTCCTGTCCCCCAGACCAGCCCAGTGCCCTCCTCCAGCAAGGATGGACGTCTGACCTCAGCTTTGTTTGGCACCCAGTTTACAGCTTCACCCAGAGTAAGTCACTACACTCAGCCTGTCATGCTAACCCTGAAACACTAACTGAGGCAAAGATATTACTTGTGTTACATTATCATTGTGATCAGTTATTTGGACTCACATTTTGCTTCAAGTCTCCCAGAGCTTAGATATCTAGTACTGAAATGTGTTACAAATGTACTCACAGCTTTTTTTTTTTTAGGAGACATTTACTGGCAACCAAAAAAGCACACATGATACACTTTCTTCCTCTTTGTAAAACATGAACAAACACTACATTCAACATTGTTTCAATGTCATCCAGAGAGTGTAAATTGCTAAACTATGCATATGGAAACTCACATTATTTAATATTCTCCTCTCTTGAGGTCAGACAATGTTATTGTTTGAAACAGCAGCAAATATTTAGGGTTATCAGCTGTCTAACATATCTTTAAACATGACATTGGATTTGTTTTCTTTTACCTCAGTTGTCAATTGAGAATTATCCACACATCCTATATTGTATACGAGAGAGTTCAAATTATCACCCAGCTCCTGCAGCAGGGTTTGTTATCCACATAGTCTGTCATGACGTTGTGAATGTATCACACAACTGTTTGAAAGACAAAAGATGTCACTGACACTTTTGTTGAAAAAATTGGATTTCACTGACCATGGTGTCACCAAGGTTCACCTTGATTGTGAATATCATGTCAGAAAAAAGCTGTTAAATATTTATTGTCATCAAAATAAACTCTGACTTTAGCAGCTCAGTACTGGACAAATTTGTCTTTGACTGATTTTACCCATTGTGCATTATATAGTTCACCTTATCACTCATCTCATGAGGCAGATGTTTTCATCAGTGTTCGCCTATCATGAAATCATGAATATATATTGTTACTGTCATTTGCTGTCTACATATTGGGCATTTCAGTAATTCTACAGATTTAGTTGTTACACCACAGTGATACAGGTGGATGTTTGTGTGATATATAATACGTTAAGAAGAATACAGTGGAACCAGCTGGGAATCAACTCGCTTAAAGTCAATTCTCTGTTAAAATCAACTTGTACCAACAGTCCCATTTTTTTCTGTTTATATTTCATTAGTCTTGTTTTTGATAATGTCAACACCTTCAGAGGTGATTCTGCTTAAAGTCAACTCCAAATAACCCATGCTGGCCCACTGACAGCCATAATTTGTGAAGACAAAGAAAAAAAATCAGGCAGGGAGAGAGAGAGAGAGAGAGAGAGAGATATGCCTTTTTACGACACACTGTACCCTCGTTGGCCTATCGTGAAGATGCTTGACTCTCTTCACCATCACGTGTTAGTGGGGATACACAAATGCACCCACACAACATTTCCACACTCAGCTCTTGTCTTTTTCATATGTGCCTGCGGACACAAGCTGGATCAATACAAAACAACCAATACTGACAGCCTTGATACACACACGTGCTACTCCGAGTGGCTCACAGTTCCACGCTTGGCCCTTTTCACTTGCCTTAGATTGTGCAGAAAATACACAAACACCTATCCACACTCAGCTCTTGTTACCCAATTTGTTGACACACACACACAAAGACAGTACAGACAGGCATTGCGCCTGATTTCAGACACGTTAGATCATGTACATTTCTGCATTCTGCCCTCGCCGTGACAAGTCAGCCTATTACTATTTATAACTTTTATTCTTAACTCCATGATCTGAATGTTTGAGAGAAGTACGGTCTCAATCTGGCTTCTTAAAGATGTTGACTCAAGACAAAATACTACTACTTCTTTTAGCTAAGAGATAAGAGGGGGAGTAAAGAGGATTAGTCTGCTCTGCTTTTTTGGGGGGGATAAGGGGTTTTGACCTAAACCAGTAAATACACAAGAACATCCCCCCCACCCCAAATTTGCTGACGACTCGGCCCCATGGGCATCGAACCCCCTGTGCCTGCCAGAGATTGTGTCCCCTGAAAACAGATAAAGTCAACCTCACTTAATGTCAACACTTTTTCTCGATTCTGATAAGTTGACTTTAAGCAGACTCCACTGCACTTCATTCGTTTTAGGCAGTTTTTATGAAATTGCCCTTATGCATATATCCTTCCTTCACTTTCAGCACAGAGCTACAGCTTTACCTATATGTAGTATTGCTCTCTGTTTGTTGTTCACTATTCATGCATAGCCACCACTGTTTAAAACATGCTCTCACTTCTATTAGTCAAAATAGTTTGAAATTAACAGAAGACATAGAGAAGAAGCTGTTTTTACATACTTTGTGATAAAACAATTTTGGTCTATAATGCTGATTGTGTACGACTGTAATGATATATAATTTGATTAATGTGATGCCATGATGTGAATATGATTGGCTCGATTTGATGCTGTGACGCCCCATTTTTGTGCATCCACAGACTACCAAGGCCTCGGACCTGCCCTCCCCACAGTCTCTCATGGTGGACACGTCCTCAGCTGCTGCTGCTGCTGCTATGTCTCTCAATCCCCACCTCCACCCAGCATTCATGAGCCCATACCTGCCACCTGGAGCCAGCACCAGTCCCTCCACCATCAACTCCCAGCTGCAGATGTTGGCCAGTGCGTACGCTACACCAGGACAGTTGGCTGCTTATGAGGAGATGTTACGTCAGAACAGCTACGGTGGTTTCCTAGCTGCAGGTGGACAGCCGGCCAAAGGGGCTAAGAAAAATTGATGGATACTGTTACAAGCTAGAATTTGCTATGAACAACTTTTGTTTCATTCTTTTGATTGCAAGAAAGAGAGCTGTTTCTTAGGTATGCTAAGTTGAACATTTTCGTGGGGTTTTATCATTTATGTTTAAGTGACAAGCTCTCGTAACTTTATTAGAAAGAAAACTTGACAATGGTTTCTTTATTTCTGATATATTGTTACATCAAAAAGGAAAAATAGACACAATTAGTACAGAAATCAAGGAAATAGTAATTTAGATTCAGGCCTTTCATTTTTTTTTTTAGTTATTTATCTCTTTTTTTTTTATTTTTAATTATTTATCTTGTGATATTTTCAAAGAAATGTAGTTCTGTGGAAAATTAAAAAAAAAAAAAAACCAACTGCCATTCTACGCGTGGAACATTTACTTCTTCATTGAGAGGGCATTTTACCTATACAGATCTGTTAGTATTACTCCTCAGAAATCTATCAGCAGACACTGCCAGTTGTTGAAGGTTAACATTTTGGTAATGGAGATAATAGTTTGTCAGTGGAGATAGGTTTTTCTGCCTGTGCTTTATTTATCAATGCTACTGTTGCTATAACAGGGAGAGGAAGGCCTTACTTCACCTCAGATCTTCTTTTGAATTTATTTATTTTTTTTTTTTGGTCTTTCTTTCCATGGGAGAACAATAGTTGTGACGTGAAATCCGGTGATATCAGTGTATCTTTTTTTTTTTTTTTTTGTGATTTCTATGATTTCAAATGATGTACAAAATTTTCTTTACAGGAAGCTGGATTGCTTGGTTTGAAATTGTAGTTTTGTAAAGACCCAGCTTATTTTGTGTTAGTTTCTTAGAGAAACATACTTTGCTAAATACTCATGAATTTTCTTTTTGTAAGGAAGCTGGAAAGATTTATGAGCAATAACTAAGAGAAAAGAAAGACACTGTGAAAAGATGAAAGCTTTTAGGTGTATCTGAATGAGATGAATCTTTTCTCTTGGAATGGATAAACTAAAAGTTCAGCTCCATGATTAGTCCTCATCAGCAGAAAAATCACAACTGAGAGAAGGGTCTTAACGCTAATGCAGTTTTCAAACTTATCCGTCTTAGCTGAGTTTTGAAAATTCTAATTCTGTAAAAATGCCACTAACGGTTGAGAAATAAATTCTTGATTTTACTTTTTGTTTTTGGGTTAAATATCTTTCATTTACAAATTATGGAATAAGAAACAACAAAACCCCCAAAACACAAATAGTAAGTGGAAAGAGAATATTGGAAGCAGTCAGTAAATTCGAAGTGGGCTGGCCCTGGAGTGGTGTAAGAGATGTATGTTGTGTTCAAAGGGGCTATTATTTCTATATGAGTTTTCTTTTTTTTGCTATGTACATGTATATAATCTGAAGTGCAATTAAAGGCAGCAGTTTTAATCCTTGTCGGGGATCTATTATTGATTCACAAACCCATTTCATCATGTCCATTTGCCATTGTGAAGGAAGGGAGAGACAGTGCAAGAGCTATCAGTGCAATCATTGGCTCAAGTCAAGCCTGTCAGAAGATCAAAGTTCTTTTCTCTAAAGTTTTGATGCAGCAGAAAAATTTTTCTGAGCATTGGTGGTATGAGCAATCAGCTTCACCAATCTTTTTCTTTTCCTGTCTTTGAGTAACGTAAAAAAAAAAAAGGGTAGAACGAGTTACATATTTGAAAATGTGTGGTCATCAAAAAATGAAAAGAGAAGACAGGAATCACAATAATCTTAGAAATTTTTAGAAAACTGGGTTTCTTTGATTTTCGAAGAGTGCAGGATAATTTGAGGACCTTTGACTAAAAAACTACTTGGTTAGAGAAAAAAAGCCTTGATTTGCATAGACTGTTTCACTGTGTATAAATGCCTTGCATGGATTCTAAACACAGAAGTTGGTATAAGGTGTCAGTGGACTAAATGTCTACTGTGGGCAGTTTCCCTTCAACACAATGGATTATATCATAAAAATTAGTACATGTACAATGTATTTCTTCAGTCATAATGGCAAAAAGGGTCAGCAGTTGTGAGAGAAAGTTCGTCCTCACTCTTGTATATTTTCTTGTCTGTATAATGATGTAATTATGTGCTAGCCGAATGTAATTTTTGTATTACTTTACAATTATTTACTTATTTTGTCCTCTGTTCATATGTCTTAACTGTTTATTGATCTTTATCTGCCAGCTCATTACTGAATGAATGTCATTTCTGGTATTCATTATCAAGGTACATTACGCTGTTGGTTTGGTTTGGCAAGACATTTTCTTTGCTTCATTTGTTTGTCATATTTTGATAACTTTTTGATAAATACATTTTAAATAAAAAAAAAAAAATTACACTATTGTCAGGAATAAATATATTTTTTTCCCTTGTATTGCCTGCCCCAGACATGTAAAGCAACTGAAAAAAAAATCCAAAAGTATTCAAATTTCTCCCCCTTATGACTTTGAAAGAGGTGAAGAAGACCCAATACATGTATATGCTAAATGCTTTCATGGAATATGAAAAATGAAAATGTGCATTGATTCAGACAATGCTTGGGGGATTGGGGGTCGCTCTGTGTAAAACTTTGCTCTATATTCCCTCCAAGTCCACTCGAGATACTGCTTGGGCCATATGTAAGATTTTACGAGGCTGTCCCATTAAATATGTACATACATTCTGCTGATCAGAATAGCATTCCAGTACAAAATAATATACTTAAAAACACCATTCTTAGATTCATCCCATTATATTTTGTGATACATTGAGGTTCAAAATATATTTTCTTGAGGCTGCTGGTCTTGAAATCCATTATATTCAGATTCCAATGTTTGAGTTGTGGTCTTCAGCCTTTGGTTAAATCACCTGAGAAATCAGTTACAGCATTCAATCCTCTGATAAAGTAGTGACTTAAAGTTAATATGGTTCATTTCCCTAAAAGCAACAACAATTGAAAGAATAATTTCAGATGGTTCTTGTTCTTCACAATTTTACTGGGCTATTGATGCCTTGCATGGTGTCACAGAAATTCTGTGAAGGAAATAGAATACTGCAAGTTTTGAAGTTTAGCCAGTTTTGATTAAGATTCTACTCAGTTTCTGCAAATTGGCACAGAGTTAAAATTGTATATACAATGACAGTGAAAGATACATTAAATTCATGGTTATGTCCTTGTATTTTTTTAGGAAAAAAACCCCAGATCCTTATCATTTTTAAAGTGGATGAAACATTTATATCTTTCTTGGTGTGCTTTCAGTAAAGGAACATCATTTGAATGACAAATGATATCAAAATTTCCCATTTGCTCTCCCTTTGAATACAAACAAAAACTTCATAACAACAATATGCAAGGTGAGTCAGAAGTAACCCTGCAGTTGTAAGATTCATAGCCCAAATGATAAAATTTGTTCATAAAGTGACTGCCTGGTTACTTCTGACTCACCCAGTGATCAGAGAAAGATTAGGGGATGCTGCAGTTAAGGGCTCAAGGTGTTGGCCTCTTGGTGAAAGTGTTACAGGTCTGAATCCTACTGGGGGAATGGGAAACATTAGAGTCTGCTTTTCTTTTTCAGTGGGACATCAGTCCCTGGACTTCTTGGCTAGAGCAACCCCATGTCTAGCCTTCCTAGAAATTGGTGAAAATAAGATCCGTTGTGTATGTTATGTGAAAGAACCTTTGGCAGTTACAAGTCAATGGAGAGTGGAGCAAAATGTTTTTTTTTAAAATTGCAAAATTTCTATCCCAAAATTTTGTCTGACCAAACTGAACATTGCTGAAGCTGAGATAATCCTACCTATAGGATTGTAAAGCTGCATAGAAAAGCATGAAAGACTATCAAGAATCTATTGGCATAAGTATAATCATTAAAATATCGCATCTCATCCATTTCGCCTCTTGTTTTACATTATGGAGCTTCATTATGTTTTGATGTAACATTATGTTATATTCTGTTCTGTGACATAGTCCAGCCATTATTTCACATTTAAAGCATGTCCTAATAATGTGTTTCTTTGCCATGTTAATAATGGTCATTAGCATTGACTTTTTTTTTTTTTTTTAATGTCTCTTATTTGATTAAAGAGTTCAGTAAATGAAAATGTAAAAATAACACACACACAAAAAAAAAAAAAAAAGTCTGCAACTCAGGAATATGCTGTATCCATTACATTCATTAACCAACCAACAGATTTTATGAATAAAATATTCCATATCATAATAAATCAAAAGTCTTTGTCTTTTTCTTTAAGATCATTGCTTCTGAATTGTTTGACTATGCTTTTAATTTGTGTCAACAATAATTACCGTTTTTGTGATTTGCTATAATGCTGCTTACAATCCCTGTTCCTGCATGAGTTTGCTAAGATTTGCTGCAGTTAATAAGTTAAAAGAAGAGGTTAAATTGCTTTGAAAAATTAATGTGAACAGGGGCCAGTTGAGAGTTGATAGTAAATTACAGTCCAATGGCATTGATTGGTACAAAATAAATGTACTTCAAAAGCAAGAAGTGTGAAATCTTGAGATGTAGTAACTTCTACAGAGGTGGCTAATTTTGAGTTGAAGTTTTAATAATTTATGTGACAATAGGCAATCAAGAAGAATCAAGAAAATTTGACATAAAGTTGGGTACTCCGCTATTTTAGATCAAATTTTTTTAAGGGGTATTATATATATTCTCAAAGCTCTGAGTGCACATTAAATAGCCACTTCTTGTATCTTTTCTCAGTAAGAGCATATCGTCGATGTCGCAAGCAACCCACTCAAGTCAGTCCGAATAAGTTTTTACTCTTGGGAAAAAAAAAACATTTTTCGCCTGAGAGTAAAAACTTAAACTGGCATCACATTATACAAATTATATTTATATTAATTAGTAATTATACATTATATAATTTATGTTGGATCTAAGCAGATTTTTCGTGCATCTCTTTGACTAAAGATGGTGTCACAACACATATTTTTAGCTCACCTTGAAGGGGCAAAAAACTTGAAATTCCCAAATTTTAGACTTAAGCGTTGTGTTTGCGACACCAACGATATATCTCATCTGAAGGCCAAATTGGTTGGCAAAGTTTGAATTGACTAAGATCTCACAAATTATGTTATAGATCTAGACCTATCAGCTTATTGATTCAGCAGTAACAACAAGATGTTTCAAAACAAATACAGTTGAGTCCGCTTACATCGAATTTGAGGGGATCATCCTCGTGGGTTCGATTTATGAGAGTTCGTCTTCCATTTTTGTGACAAGGGAAACAACACTGGAATGACCTATGGGGCAAAAAAAAAGGAGATAAGGAGGCTGCTGCTTTCTCCACATGTTCCTGATTTTTTAATATCATTGGTGGAATGCCATACTTTTCAGCTATGTGCCTTCTTGGACATCGCACCTCTGTCTATTCCCTGCAGTATTTTAATTTTCGTCTCAATGAAAAGAGCTATCTTCTTTCTTTTCAACGAGTTAGAGGAAAAGATCATGTAGATCTAGTCTATAAAATAAAGCAAGTCAACTGCAGGCGAAAGAGTGAGCATTGTAACGCAGGTGCTATGCGCAACGTCTGGGGTTGTCTACACACATAGTATTGTTATAGTACCCTTAATTGCACATGTTTGACCGTGTCTACCTGTACTATAACAGTATAAGGCTCTGCAAGGATGCTTGATTATCGATCAGCATCGCTGCTTCTCATACGTTGCCTCTCTCCTCCCCATCCCCCTCTGAACACAAGCATAGGCCCACAAAAGCCACGGCGTAGGGCACATTCACAGTACATTTATGCAAATTAATTGCCTTATCCCTCTCGCCTCATCTGCGACACTGTCTCCTTTGTTTTCCCCATTGGGTGAGAACCATATCGAGAGAACAAAAGCCGTATCTTTTGGGGTGGCGCTGACTGGTTCGATTTAAAAGAAACTCGGTGATGGCTTCAAATTATGCGAGAGGCACTTAATGGGTACACAGAGGAAAAAAATCTATTGTTTCGTTTTCATTTGAGTTATCAGAAATTCGGATTATCAGAGTTCAGTTTGGAAGGGCTCAACTGTATTTTTAAAGTATTATCTATTGCAAAATCAGCCCAGATCATGAAAGAATTGCAATATGATGAGTCTATAGCATACATGTAATGAGAAGCAATTTTCAGGTGAAAAAAATGGAAAGGTAAAGAAAATAAGGAATGAAATGTAGCAAAGAAGTACCTGAGCACTCATTCAATTGCAAAGACTGAGATACATACAAATAATAAGAATTTCCTGTCTTCAGAAACAACAAAGCTATTTACATGCAATATAGAGTTGAGGTGAGAAATGATGCAAATAAGCAATTACATGCTGAAATTGTAAAACTTGAGCAGCTGAACTTAGAAATATCTTTTGCAGTAAAAACAATTTTGAACGCTCACCAGGCATTAAATTTTTAATCTTTACACCATCAAAATAAATTATATGAAAATATGAGATGTGAAACCTTCGAGGATGAAATAAAGAAAAGATTAATTTAGATTACCCTTTTTTAAACAAAATACCACTTTTCCCCCCAATTAAATCATTATTTACCTCAAGCAAAGGACATGTATTTTGTCTGACCAATAGTATGTTAATAAGATTCACCATGCAATAATGCAATACAAAAAAAAAAAAAATGCTAAAAGAAAAAAAAAAAAGACATCAGGTCAGTATTTTGTTCATGTTTTATTTTTTTCTTAGAAAAATAACTTTTTTTCAATACGAATACAAGCAACACAGTTAACATAACAACTTCACGTCACTTTTCATCACTGTTGATGATCTACATGTAAATAGGCCTGAAAGAAAATGACCATGCTGCGAACTTTATGTTGAATAGTTTTTTCATCTTCCAAAAAAATATTCCCTAGGCAACAGTCAAGGTGTTTTACATTAATGAGTATAGCAACAATCTGCAAAATCTGCATGTGATATTCAAAGCACCAATTTCATTTGTGCAATTACTCACTTAACCCAAGCTGTCTTGGATGCAAGAACAAAAATCCACATATTTGTAACGTTGTCATAACAGTGTAGAAGGTAAGGCTATTTCACAGTAGCATGGCAGGGGACGCAGTGGCTCAATGGGTATGGCCTCTGCTCATGGAGCAAAACAGGCCGGGATCGAAACGCGGGTTCTGCATCGGGGGATGACAGAACACGAAGATCGAAA
>JBCAUA010832866.1:0-14082 GCA_038406235.1 Peronia verruculata
CTATCTATCTATCTATCTATCTATCTATCTATCTATCTATCTATCTATCTATCTATCTATCTATCTATCGATCACTCGATTTTTCGATCGATCGTACTTTAGATCTTTAGATACGATCAGCAACTTTTATTACTTGCTCTTAAAAATGAACCAGCAATCCTTCTCCGGGAGTACTTTATAATTATTGAAGAAAAGATCTAATTTTAATTTTATCCCATTCTGAAAAGAGATGAGCAGGAAACTTGAACAGTCACCGGTACTGTCTTGTTTAAAGTAAATGTGTATGCCTGATCATACTCAGATTTGCTTTTATGAAGATAAATCCCCCCCCCCCCCTCCGCCCTTTCCGCCCTACCACCACTGATAACATTTTCCAACACCTCGCCTGTAGTTTAACGGTCTCTCCCTGTGCTTCACTGTAAGCCATATTTTGATTGCATGGCCAAACAATCAGCAGTCGTGACTGATTGGCTGATTCAATGATTGTATGTTGTTATATTAGGAAAGTAACATAAAAAAAAAAAAACTGTCATGATATTAAATGATATTAAATTGATTAAGCGAACGATTATTTGATTTACAGGCTTTCACTAATCGATTATGTAACAATGATATATTTTCAGGTGGATTTTAAGCGCTAATTTCTGAGAAGATGATTCTATAGAATAATAAATGCCATACAATTCTATAGTAGATATGGCAAAGGTTAAGGCCGTTGGTGTCCCAATATTAAGCTTCATGTATATTCAGATTGACAAACTGTGTATGTCACGTAGCCTACACAGTGCATTCTGACTTATCACTGGACCGAAATTTTACCCAAAGCAGATGGTCACAGCATGATAGTCGTCTCGCCAAGCGATTTCTATAAGGATTTGGGGACGGGCACCTAGCGCCAGGTCAGAACCCGCTGTAATGCGCCGCGTTCACAAGCGAGTGCTTGATTGACAAATTGCTAGACAGATTTTGAAGGGTAATCCTTGAGTCTTTAATCTGCCGGCAACGCCTGCGCAAATCCCTACCGGTTACGTGGTGAGAGGATTTCGAGCTAGACAGGAAATAGACAGTGCTGACTACGAGTAGGTCCTGACTTTTCTACAGCGGTTGATAGTCACGAACAGGTTTATTTGTTTGGTTTAAACTTAGTTCTTCTATCCATTTAATAGATGGAATGATTGACTGGTTTATTGAACTGACTGTTCGCTAATAGGTCAATAGCCAGACAACATTAACTGAAAACCAAATGAATTAGTGGCTATTTAGTTCACTAAGGGATAGTCGACCATACAAAAATGCACATTCTTATTCTGTGCAAGAGTCTCTATGCCACTCATTCTTGACCATAGCTTTCCCAATTAATTCAGCAGTTCACCTCACCATGTAATCCATCATAAAACTGAATGGCTTCAAATGTGGGTACCACTTATACGCTTAAATTATCCAATGACTCAAGTTATTGATAACTAAACATTGAAAGCATTACCAGACCACACAACAGTGTATGAATACAAATGCGGAATGAAAATACAAATGCGGAATGAATCATTCTCCCTAAGCTTTTGCTCCCCATCAAAAAAAAAGTTAATTGTAATTCCATTTGACTGAATAAAATAAGAGAGTAATTTATCCTACCTGTATTCCCAGCCCGTCTCATGATATTGCAGTCCTTCCGCTGGTGTATCACAGTTGTATTATCAAGACTGTCCAAATGCACACAGCTTGTCAGACGTCTTCACTGACTGAATCTTGTCCTGTGGACTCAATCGATAGATCAAACATCAACAAAAGGATCTCCGTTATCTGGCATAACGTCTACTATCCTAGCAATTGTGCGGGCGCATTCAGCTGAGCGTCCCTATCGCTAGTGGTTTCAGATAACATTGTCCCGTGTGTCCAAGATGATAGGATACGGCCGTTTCTTGATAACTGTGCTTAAAATCCATATTAATGGCATTTCTTAATATCATAAGAAGTCCTACCATAAGAAGTATTGTTGCAACTTAACAATCATAACATGTTCCACGATAATAACAACAATGTGTTATCACCACTCAAGAGTTTAGAGGATACAACCATATACAATTACAAACACTTAGTAATCAAGTCCAGGAAGGTGTGTATATACAATATGTCTCTTTTTTTCAAAATGTTCGAAACATCTTATTTTTATTATAAGAAATGGGCATACTCCGTTTACAATATCGCAAAGATAATGATAGCAAGGCTTGAAATACATCTGCAGAAATAGTCCCAGCTACGATATGGATGTTCCGGTTGACAAACCCGCCGTAAGAATTGATGTATTTGTTTGATAAGTTCCTACAACTTGTCTTAACATCAGTCCTGGTCTCAGCTTATCCTACATTGAAATGGGGAATCGGTGTAGCTCTGTTATTAAGCCCATGGCTTAATCATGGTTTATCAAATTATGGAGTTTGGTTGAATTTTATTACTAGATCCAAACATTATTATAATTAATGATGGAAATGGCAATGTTTAGTAACATGGTGGTATCAAGAGTGACGTTGTTCGTACTAATAGTGACTGCCATATTGCATACTAATGGTGTAGTTGCCAATGCCACAGAGGACAAATGCTCATCCAATGTCCCAATCGACAGCTCACTCTACCAGTTAGCACGTACATCGTCTGGATCCAGTTTTCCTGCTCATTTGATGACATGTTTGCGTGCACTCTTACAATTACCAAGCTTGATCGATCAATATAGCCGTCAAACAATGAGAGTGTTGATTATTTGATTGGACGTTTTTGTTTTGGCTTAAATAATGATAAAACTGCTGGGGAAGGAGAAATAATATGTGTGTTCTAAAATCACTCACAGAACATAATAGAGAAAGCAATAGAATTATCATATAAGTGCAACGGATAACATATATAGTGAAAATGGCACATAGCAAAATGTTTTTAAGGATTGTTGTCTCAAAGTTGCCAGCAGATGTCATATTTATTTCCATTCTAAGGTCGTTTCTGCCACATTATGTGATAGCGACTCGCCAACATTTTTTTTTTTTTTTTTTATGGACAGCTACACAAATTGATTCGAGAAGACTAATTTTATATTAACCAGACTGCGTGAGGACATAATATTTTGAGGACAAATCACTCAAACGGCTGCTTCGGTTGTGATAGAACTGCCGCCCTATTTTGAGACATTGCCTGGAGGTATGATTATTTCAGATATCCGAGAATGTTGTAGCCATGTATTGTACCTTATAGAAAAGAATTCTATTTCACTGTTCCACGTCTTTGCTTATTAGCCCAGTCTTGTTCTGCGCCAGGCTTTGCCTTTTGGGGTTCTAAATTGGTTCAGCACAACTTAGCAAAACAAAACAAACACACAAACAGACAACAAACAAACAAACAAACAAACAAATAAACAAGAAGAATTAACAATTGGTTAAACAATGGGCAGAACCATGTATAGCTATGGATTTCTTTTTTCGAATATCCTTGCCAGTAAAAAAGCATGGGACTTACATCTAGCCATACAGCGAGATCGATGAATCGCTGTAATATGACAATCTTTGCGAACTAGTGTTTGTTTTGTTTTGTTTTTCTACAGAACGTAATAACCTGACACTATAATCTTTGTGGATTTGGCAAGAGAATGTTGTGATTTTTATCTATATGCACAATTTTATCTATATGTAAAAAGCAAGAAATATCAATTGTAGAATCAAGTGGCAATTCCATTAACACTCAGGAAAACTGATTGCTAGCTCCACTCTCGAAACATATTATACTTTTCACTACAACCAAAATAGACCTAAAAAGTATCTAGCTGGCAAAAGCAGCTCAGTGTAGTTCTTTAGTTTTGTCTCGGGATTGGACATTTTTTTCTGATTTATATCACAGTCTGTTCATGTGATTAATTCGAAGCTTATGGAACCACGCAGTCTTATAATTTTGTTCAGTCAAAGTAAGACTTATTCGAGATGCAAGCTAGGAAGAATGGGGGGGGGGGGAGCAATCAAATAGTTTCGTAAACAATGTAGATGAGCTTATTATTTTGAATACACTATTTTTTAATTTTTTTTTTTTTTAAAGATTTCAGGAAATAGAACTATCCATCTGGCAATTAAACATATAATCTAAGTTGAGTGTGCCTTGAAATGACATTTCATCGATCGATGGCTCCATTACTTTTTTTTTTTTTTAATTTTTTTATAAAATGCTCCTTTCCCAAAACAGTATTAGAACTCAGAGCTGAAAATGGCTCATGCCTGCTGGCTTTTCTATAAAAAAAAAAAAAGAAACCCCAAAAACATCGGTTTCATCTGCTCAAGTCTCCAGTGACTATCACCAGTGATGCTATAAAGTGTGACACGAGCCCCCCGCCTGCCCCATCAGGTTGACTCACACTTAAAATAGTTTCCATGTAAATGAGCTCATGGAACGAATCCAGGAGGATCAGGCAAGTGATCGACTCACAAGCTCTAGTGATCGCGGATCAATAGCCCGGAATTGTGCGACCAATACATCAACAATGTTGTTGTTAACTTTGTGTGATCTTTTCAACGACCGTAGCGTTTTTTGTTATTAGTTTTGGTATTGTCGCGCTCTTGGAATGGTGATATTATCTCTGTTGTGTTTGTTGATGCCACTTTGAACATTTGTTTATTTGTTCGTTTTTTATTTTGTTTTTGTTTAACTTGGGATGTTCCTAATGGATTTCCAATGTAAAGGCTAGCCTTGAATATGACTCTGGACACCTATCATAGTCAATAGAACGTGATGGGCTGAAAAGTTCAGTCTCATTTGGCTCCTCAAACAAAATTTTAATATATAACTTCAGGAGTGCTGTACAATGAATATTACAAACAAATGTAAATCTGTTTTGATAAGAACTATTTGTAGAATTATTCAATAAAGATACTATCAGAACTACCCTGTAATGATCATGCTATCTTGAGAATACCTATGCGAGTCTAAAACATAGTCTATCAAAAACGCGGTTTTCGAGGCTATGGAATGCGTCACGTCACTGTGTAAGGTTCATATTTAAAGAGTCACAGGCAGAGAAGGAGAGAGGGATCAACCTGCTCTCATGGTTCGATTTGAAATGGTAAAACATCTACCTCCTCCATCTCCATTTATATGTTAACATTGTTACAACAGTAATGGGAATGGAAACAATGGAAAAACTGAAGATCTACTTTCACGCCGGCCTGAAATCTATCAGTGGTCCATTCTCAGTGAAGAAAAAACACCAAAGACATAAGCAAAGAGGATCATTGTGATTTATTTCTAGCAACAGAACTTGGAGAGAGGCATAGACTAATAAAATGGAAGGAATGTCCACAAAACTCATGTCAACGACGGTTGATAGGTTGCTGTGTGTTTACTGTAAACAAAGCTGTCCTTCCACCATAAAGATTTATCTCTAAGTGGATTAAAAGTCTTGCGATAAGTTTCGCAGGAGGAGTAATTGAAATACTCGACTGGCTATTGACAAAGATAATGTCACACTCCTTCAACATCTAGTCATATTTTACTACTGATAACCTCTTGGTTGAACTTAAGTGAAGAACGACCGATTGAGCAAAATGGAAATCTGCCTTGCTTTAGACAATGGATACAATATATCCAATCAATATATATATATTGACGTCTGGTGATAACAAGAAGATCAGGGCAATGATGACAAATCTCTGTCTCTCTTAGTTCTCATTTATATATTAATATATTGTCGTTGACAAGGGAGTTCGACTAAGAGAGAATCACAATCCTTCAGTAATTATTCCGGTGAATGCATGTCTGTATTTGTGAATGTGTCAGCAATAAAATGCATGTTCTCCAAGTATTTGTGTGTAGAAGGCTTTGAAAATAAACTGTATGCTGATTCCGCTATTAAGTGATGATGCATTTGTTGAAAATATTTGCCTTATGATTTTGAAAACTTGCCTCATTGACATCATAGACTCACAGACTGTCATATTTACGAAAATAACAATCCACCCTGTATGGCGATGCCATAATGATGTCTTTTTTGCTTTATCGACTTTGCCGATGACTGACATTCTCCTTTCACGTAATTAAACTGAATTTAGCAAAAAGATATAACGTTACTTTGAGAATAAACCCACTAAAGCTTAGCAAAGAAATTTTCTTCTAAGAGTCGGCTATGGTGGGACAACAGCGTCAGACAATCTTTTGTAAATCCGATCGAGCCATTTCATTGAAGATGATAGAGTTTAGCCTCATTTTACAAACGTTAATATCTTTTCGCTCTCTAGTACTAAGAGCTAGACTCTGTAAGCCAGAGACCAGCATTTTTTCTGTATTTCAGAACAAACAGGATGTGGCATTGAAACGTTTCAGACGCGGATGGTAGTCATTAGAATCAGGAATGAGAAAAAAAAATAAAAAGAGAAAAAAAAAAGTTGTTTAAATTGCAAATTGCAAAAATGCAAAACTAGAAATGAGAGTGATGAAACGCTTTTATTCTACATTTTCATGTACTGAATTTGTTGTTGTTGTGTTTTTTTTTTTTCAGTCAAAAAAGAAAGACAAAGTTCGCTTATTTCGATTAAATATTATTAATCCATAAAAATGTGAAGAGACAGCGATGAAGCACACTTGTTCTAGATTAACATATATGACATTTTTTATCTGGAGCAGGGTGTATGTCCAAATTTATATCAAAAGACGACGAGACAAAATTTTAGATGCCGAAATGAGTTCATGGACGATACAGACTTGCGCGGCTTTCGTCTACTCAAGGGATTTCAAGTGGCGCCGTTGAACTGGCTGAAATTGGAATTAATGCTAGTACTTGATACAAGTAAGAGAGGTTTCCATAACGTATTCCCTTTACGTGTAATTTTCTTCTTATGATTATTCTATACTATTATTATTGCTATTATTACTATTTTATTATTATTCCAGTATACCAAACAGATGCAAAATAATTGTGGATAAAATTAGGAGATGAGAATTCCTGATGTTCATGATAATTCAGCTTTCTATGCTGTCAAAATTGAAGAGCGATCCATTTCTAAAGGACAGAGTGGAGAGTAATGCTGAACGTATTTATGATCTCTTCTCTCTCTCTCTTTTTTTTTTTTTTTTCCTCATGGCTTACAAATCTGCATTGCAACAAGATTCTATCAGGCCATACCAGGCACTTCGGTTCAGACATTATGTAATAAATAATTCATCTACTGGTGATTAGAATTTAAAAAAGAAAAAAAACATATAAAGTTTCATTATGTAATGGAAATTGGCCACTCGAAGTGTTCCAGTTTAATTCAGAGAATGTAACCAGATGCTTGCTGTGAGCAATGGCTCTCATGATGTAGTGTAGTGATGGCAAGCTAACAAAACCTGGACTAATCAGTCAACAGTCACACTCAAAATCGCATTCTTTGCTACTCACTTAAAGAGGCATATCTCTTAGCCAGAGTTCAGTGGAAATAGAAGGTCCTTGCTTAAATGTTTCCAGCTGTCCAATATCTTTGGTGTTCAGGCGTGTGAGCTATTCACAATCGTGTACCTGACTATGAGATCAGTAACTACCTTCTATCCCTTTATATAACTGCGGAGGGCAGTTCGTTTGAACTATCTACAGTCAAGTATTACCAACGTTCCCATAAGGTACAGTTTCAACACTAGAGTACTCGAAGAAGGTCAGAGCCAAAGCCCTAGCACCTTCACACGGGACAGACCAAGTATAAGGCTCTAACCTCGGCCTAACCTTTGGTCAGTGAACCGTACCAGAAGACAGAACAAATCGATACTATAATCAGATCTCCTGATGCAGTGCCCACGTTACGCGGCGACTTGCAAGTCTATTATCATAATCTGCTCACTGGAATGGTCATGTACGCTGTAGTGTTGCCTGTTGGAAGGAGTATAGTGTAGATAATTAACAATGCAAGTCTACAATGACAATGTGAATTATCGGAATATGCTGAAGTGTTAATAAAGACAGAAGGTTGTTAATTATCGTCTTTTCTCCACCTTCGGCTTGCGCCCTTTTTCACTTTTTTTGGAGGGCGGGGATCGGCGGGGGGGGGGGGGGGAAAGAAGGTGAAGTGTGAGAGATGGGAAAGGGGGAGGGGGCTGGAGAGGGGAAAAGGCCTGTTTATTCCTCTGTGTCTTTTCTTTATTTATTATTATTATTCTCATCAGTATTGTTGTTTGCTCATATTCTGTCCTTTTCCCTTTTCTTCTGCTTCTTTTTCCTTTTCCATCTCTTCGTCCTTTTCTTAGAACTTCTCTTTGTTTTTCTGTCTCGTTTTTGTTTCTGTTTTTTTTTTTTAATTCCTTTTCTCCATTTTTGCCTTCCTTCCCTTCTCCTTTTCGTCTTTTTCTTTCTTTTCTCCTTTCGTCTGTTCTCTTCAAACTGACCACCACTTTTGTCGTTTTTTGTTTTTTTTTTCTACGGGTGGGGGTAGATTCTCAGACCAATGCTAGTTTCATTATTTTGTTGAACAAACTCATCTTTGTTCTGATTTCAGAGAAATTCCGATAATGCAGATATAAAATGCACGAAAATGACGTCATCCATAGCCTTGTTGTGCACCGATCTGAACAACTTGCATTTTGCCTACACCAGTACGCAGTACCAGTGTGCCTGTCCAAGCCATGGAAAGTTCGAAATTCCTAGGCTTAGCGTTGGATATTTATCTCTACCAGTATATCACTATCACAACTGGTTCAAGTATCAACTGCAAAATAGCCTGATCTGAAGAAATGATTTAAGTTATATTAATCATTCTATAATGCAATAATAATAATGATAATAATGTATTATGTTTTGTGTGATCGTGTGGTGTGTGTGTGACCCAGCGTTTCAGTCATCGTATAAAGGATCAGAAGTTCTGGGTTCGAATTCTAAGAGCCCCGACATTTTGTCCTCAGGAAAGACTAAGATAGTTTACACACTCTTACTGATTCCACGTAAGTTATTCATTCGTTTTTAATGGATACCCTACTGTAGACAGAATGTTATTGTTCGATTGACAAGGATTTGAGTGCATAATAGACAGCTGTCTTATAATTATGCATCCCTGGTAAATGAGAATGTATGAGGGATCTCCTTTGAGTCTTTTTGAGTAGTAGTGATTGAGAGGCACGTGGAGCCTACAATGTTCAAGGATAAGCGCCCTCTATGCACATGCCCTCTATATTAATTATTTATATTATTTTGTAAAAGTCTGGAAGGAAAACAATCATACAAATGCTGCAAGTTTACTCTGTTGCCCCAATTTCGCAATAATTCTAGGACAATATTTTCGGGAAAATGAAACACAGAGAACTCATCAGAACTGGAGGGCTCATATGGGAAAATGTCAGACATGCATATGCTATAGGTGAGTAAATTTGTATTTATCTTTCCTCTCAAACTCTCAACAAGAGTCTATTGAGCTGTGTGGACTAGGCTTCAGAAACAGTGACTACACCATAGCCAATACGAGCAGCTGGAGATCAAATTATGTTGGAGTGTATGTCCAGACAGAATGCAGTGGTCACCGCGGGAAACTGACCAGCCCTAATAAGTTTACACAGCAAATCGAGTGTGGTGTGACGCAATTTCTGGAGAGCTGATGGTCAAGGAGAGACAGATTGGGTATAGGGTGGAGCGGACCAGACAATTTCTATGTGACCCGTGTCACATCGAGGTCCGTTGGCTGTGGAGAATGGATGAATTTGTTTTGAGTCTCCCAGTGTTCGCGTGCAAAATAAATGTAATAAAGTCTTCCAGCCATCTTTTATATCGTTGATCAGTATCTTTGAAGTGGATCCTGATAGTGCGAATAAAGTGTATCGGCGAATTCAACACATGACAACATGGTCCGCGGACCGACATGGTAAGGATGTGAACGAGCTCTATGAGAGCTCCATGCACGGTCTCAAGGAAATGACGAACACATGAATATCATGGTATGTTGTTACGGCATCTAGAGATAATATTCGATTTTTTTCCTTAAAGTGTGGACAGTGAGCTGTGAGCAAGTAATACAATAGAGTATCTTTTACCAGGGTTATTACTGTATCAACAATACTAACTGAGCAAGGAGAAAATTGGAATAACTGCATTTTATGTTGATCTATTTTTGCCATCTGATTTCTGGCCAGATGGAGATTCAGAACGAAGTTACTGAGGCGAAAGATACAGGTCAATCGTAATTAATCTGTTTCTATGACAAAATGACATAAGGCTTGTTTCCTACTACTATCTTTAGCGTTAGATCTGTTTTCATGACTAACAACTGGTACAAATTCTGTTCTTGTGATTAGTGTTAAATCTGATCACTCTCTGGTTATCTTAACTGTTTTTGTCACTAATAAGAATCGGTCTTGGGCTCTCCCTCCCGCCCCTCCCCCTCCCCAAAACCAAAAGAACACTTAAGTGAGTACTTAAGTTGATATAACCTACAAATTCGTCAACAATTTGACCTAAACGGGGTTTATGACCAGAGTAAGACTAAGCATGTGGACTATAGGAAGACCTACAATTGCCCAGAGTGAATGTAAGATATGATATAGCATGACCATATGTCAAAATAACCTGCAGACTTTTTGTAGTAGTGCCTCAAAGATCCCCTGACTTTTTACACATAAGGAAGGCCCGCTCTGTAGCCTTCCAGGATAAATTTCTACTCACAGAGTAAGATAATCCCACTTTCTTAAAATTGGAAAGCTGCATGCAAAATAGAGAAGCCCATTTGGAAAACTCCGTATGAAGTCTTTTGTGGCGCTCGAATGGTCTTCAGGACAGCTAGATAGGCGTAGAGACACCTTATTAAGATAGGAATTGAAGAAAAAGTCTACACGTGAGTATATGACGTTACATGGAATGAGCTGGTTCAGATTTCATTCATGGGTTTCATGCTGTAGATAGCATACTGCCTGAACCTCTAATTATCCCATTTTAATCTTTCATTTACAGCACTGGACACGAATGTAAATTCTACTGAAAATACTGACTATGAACATAATGTGGAAAGGGAAATGTAAATGGCTATCAAAAAGTCTAAATCTCGAGAAGAGGAAGTCACAGATGGCGTGACCGGAAATTATAGTGGCTCTCCTGACAACGTCACTGGGACTCAAGGGAATGAAATCACGCCAGTTCCATAACCTTTTTATGACCTTATATAACAAATAGTAACATGCCCTCAGACAAGTCTGGATTCAACACGATCAAGTCGGAACATTAATTTTCCCTATAGAATATTGTTGATGGTTAAATGCCGGAGGGCACAGATATTTTCTTTATGCAAAAAAAAATATATGCAAATGGGGAATAGTCAAAGAAAATCTTTATTCATAAAGTGAACGCAGTCCATCTTACAGTTATAATGTATAACAAAAACGGTAATAAGAAAAGGAGAACAAAAGCTATTCCTAAAGCTATTGCTATTGTAACAGTGGCAATATAGGATTTTGTTTATATACATTAAAATAGGCTCTTCCCGATTGCTATTTAAGTAGAGAGTGGCAGACTCTGGGGAGATGATGGGGCTGCACATGGGATGAAAATTAGAGGAGGAGCACACATGTAGCGTTTATCGTCCTACAGTGCAGTCTCTAAGTTCTTTTCAATCTCTTATTACTTCGAAAGATCCGGAGGAGGCACTTATTTACTTTCTCAGCTTCCTGTGAAGCATAGTCTCTGTCTATAGTCGGATGCCAACTTCAGCTTGGGTAGAGTGCAAAAGTGTGTGTAAATTATATTTGCCAGTGACACAGGGCGGGGACTCGGGACTCGAAACCGTGTCTGGAGCCAGACAATCCAACCACTATGTCACCGATTTTGGGATGTCAAATCCTCTTTGGTGTGGCAGAAACTTCCATAGGATAGATATCGTTGGAGTATTGACTTTTTGTACGCGTAGCATCCAACTGCACCCAAAGACTATTATTTTCTGCTTAATTATGGGTGTAAATACATTTGCGGGTAAGGCACGTAATAGAAAAATATGACGATCTGATATCCACCGAAAAACAATAAGATGTAATATAAAGATCATCATTTTTTTTTCTCTCAGATACAGCTGCAGATTGTTGATGTAGATATCTTCATTTTGAGAGGAACAGAAATCGATATCCAGCCACCATCGTGCAGCATTATTTGATGTGTCATGAGTACCTATCCTCCAACAATTTTCATGTGTACATGTATGTTCATCATAAGAGATCTCCTGTCAATCTCATTGACCTTTTCGCAGCAGGAACCTATGTTGTCTTCTCTTTCTCTCTCTTGTCTCCCTCTCTCTCTCACTCTCTCTCTCTCTCTCTTTCTTTCTTTCTTGCTTTCTTTCTGTCGTTTTCCCGTTCTCTCCTTTTCTCTGTGTGTTTAAATCGCTTGTTCTCTTTCGATCACTCTATATTACTTTTTCCCTCCTTTCCCCTGTCTTTCTTTCTCTCTCTTTCTCAGTTTCATTTTGTCTCTAATCTTTCTTCCCCTGTCCCCTCTCCTGGTGCCTGTGTATTGTTGTCTGATGTATCCAGTGTGCTGTTGTTCATTCTAACTAAACTGAGGCAAGACCACAGTTAAGTACAGGTCAACGTGATCAAAGAATCCCCTGGGATTCTTCTATAAACAGTTACTGAAGCCACGGCGGAAGGAAAGTGTTGGCTAAATATTTGTAGGGAATAGAGTGTTCATTATTGAGATCCCCATAAAAACAATACTTTCAGTGATGGCAATACAGACGAAGGAGGGGGCAATGAGGATGGGGGGTGGGGGCTGTGTGCTAGAGTAGGGCTGGGCTTGAAGAGATACAGGTGGTCTTTAAAGTTGAGGACCGAGTGTGGAGGACACTGAAGAACTGCACCCTTATGAAGAGTGGTTGGCATTAGCACTGACGAACTGCGCGTTTGTGAGAATGGTTGGCATGGACACTGAGAGGCTAGTGTGTTGTGAGAATAGTTGGCTTGGACATTGAGAAACCGTAACCTTGTGAGAACGGTTGGCATGGAAACAGAAAACTGTATCCTTGTGAGAACGGTTGGCATGGACTCTGAGAAACTGCACTCTTGTGAGAATGGCCGACATGGACATTGAGAAATTGTATTCTTGTGCGAATGCTGGCACTAACACAAAGCAACCGTACTCTTGTGAGAATGGCTAGCATGTACACTGAGAAAGTAAAGTGTACCCTTGTGAGAATAATTAGCAACAGCGCACGAAATATGGACACAGGAGGATTAAAAAAAAAAACAGAAAAAAAAGTAAAGGAAAAAAAAAGAGAGGAATAAAAGAAAGAGAGAGAAAAAGAAAAAAGAGGGATAAAGAAATGGGAGAGAAGAGGGAAGGAGGAGACAGGTCAAAACTATATTGACATATCTTTTGATATCGGGACATTGGTATGAAGAAAAATTGTTCCAGCTCAAAAGCTCAAGTAGTTTGGTTTCGAGAAATTAGGTTCGATGGGATTCTTTGAATGGAATTAGAAAATATTTGCATTTGACTTTGGTAGTTATTTATTATCTGTTGACCGAAAAACATTTTAGATACATGTCAGTTCTAGTTTATCTTATTCCTTTTGTTCCATACTACACACCATATTATGTTACCGTTTTTGCTGCAACTGTACTGTTCAAAGCCAAGCCGGACACATGCCAAAAATACATTTTGGAACTAACACCTTGTTACTTTTTCAGATCAGAGGAAAAAGTTTATGATGAAGCTCTTGATACCTTAACACAACAAAGACTTGAGGACGGCGGAAATGTAGAGGATTAGTGTACCCAGTCTGAACTGCTGGCAGATTAACAGTAAGGTTGGGGCGGTGTTTTGGCTACGGAAGGAAGAGTTTAAGCGAATTATTGGACTGACTGAACAAAAATAATGAAAGAAAAAAATAACACATAGGCTAGATAGTAAACAAAAAACAGGTTGAGGAACTGGCAGACAGTTGTTTTATTAAACCCTTTACATCTGTCTATGGAATGCAAATGATATCAATGAAGATAAGCTCAAACCATTGAAAGTAAGAAAACTGGGTACAGATATTTTTTTAACGGAGTATCTATCTGGGCCTAGTATTGCAATGAGGAAGCATAGGCAAATAAAAAAGTTGCACCACAAAACAAAGGCGAAACAAT
>JBCAUA010832898.1:0-12500 GCA_038406235.1 Peronia verruculata
TAACTTCGCTTCCTGTGATATTATAAACCACTCAACCTTTGGGATTCTAAGATTCCCATTATTTTTCCGTAACTTGTTGAAATATACCAAGCTTGATTTTAGGAGAACCAAAATCCTCACTGCAGTGATTTAATGTATGATTATTATCTCTGAAAATGTTTGCATGGAAAAGAAAATCCAGCTGAAATTTAAAAAAAAAAAAAAAAAAAATTGCTGCACAAGAAAAGAAAAATGCTTTGAGCATTCATTACTCAAACAACACAATATCATTCCCAGAATAGGATGTACCAACAAAACAAACAAACAAAAATGACCAAAATCATTGATCAAAAAAGCTTTAAGGTTATTTAAGGTTAAAACACAAGAAAATAACAGACGGGATTTAAAGTAAAAAAATGCATTTTTAAACAATATTGCACTTTGGCCGAGTCTAAAAGACATTCTCCCTTTTAGAAATCTAATCTGTAATTATACAGGATAATGTTTGATGTCAAAAAAATTGTTAAGGGTATAAAAAAATAAGGAAAAAATATTAAAATTTTCATACATTACAAAGCAAGAAAGAAAGATATCAGTACCTAATGAGTTGATTTTACATAGAAATATTGCAAGCTCATTTATCAGACTTTAAGAATTAACTTGTAAATTTAGGCATAGGAAAACTGAAATCTGAGAGTCAACAGCAGAATCAGTAAAGAATCTTTTCTATTAAATTTTCATCACAATTCGCGTTCATTTTGGAATGACATTTGGAGGTAAACTCAATCTGATTTATTTGATCCATATCAAACTGTTATAAGAAATCAAGAAAACAAAAAGTGTGTATGTGTAATATTTACGCAATACATTATGGTCTGATGTGGAACACATTCAGAACAGAGGCCTATCTTCATAGCAAGTCTCTAAACTTTTGCCTGAAATATATTAAATGTTAAATCACAACCAAAATGAATTGAAGTCAAATAATATTTATTATTTTGCATTTTCAGCTTAGAGACTTGACAGGAAGATAATTAATGTTAACTCAGTTTTCTTTGAAACACAAAGGCACATTGTCTGCGGAGTTAATTTATCTACTTATTGAAGCACTGAACTGGCTTTGCTGGATCATGAAGAGAGGAAAAAAAAAAAAAACCCAACATGTATAGCAGATCTTGATAAAATCTTGCTAAAAAGTATTAGATAATGAAAAAATACATGGTGTAAGATTTTACATACGCTAAAACAAATGGGCAATTCTTAAGCAATAAGTTAATTATATAATGTTACAGATAGATATATAAATTAGAGGGGAAAAAAATTCATCAAGACCCTTCACCATACATAAAATCAACACAATAAACACTATTAGATAAACAATGCAAAACATAAAAGTCCATCATAAAACTTGCACAAAGGAGCCAGCGAGTAATGAAGTAAGATATGCCTTCTTGGGAGATTTTTCAGCTGATATATTATGTATCAGCAATGACACAAAAGTGAAGTGGAGCCAAACAAGTTCTTTTTCTTTTTCTTTTTTGCTTGACATAAATGCTAATGCACTTTCTGAGATATCCACTTGACTGCTTGCTAAATGTTTTTCCGTGTGTCGTATATGAACTTTTCATTTCGGATTCTCCAACAAATTAGCAGATCATTTATGTCTGGATAAAACTGAGTTTTCACAATTTTAATAAGTATTGTCTTTCTTTTGTGTGTGAACCACAGAATAAGGTTTATTCCTGAAACTATCTTAAAATTCTAGAGGAAACAGAGAATATGCTGAAAGTGAAATGTGTTTTGGATGGTATTATGGTCAGTGGAATTCTGGACAAAAAGTAAGATAAGAAATAACACCATATAAAATTTGAGCACTGGTCACCATTCTGCTTAAATCTTCTTTAAGAATTTGTCTGCAAAAGACAAGTGGCCCTCTTCTTCTCCCATTACTCGGTGGCTCCTTATGCAAGTGCAATATTTGACATTGTGATCACAATTTTGCGATGAGCTTGAATATCACAAACTTAGAGGGTTACCTCCCATCTAAGGCTTTCATAATTAGTGAAGAGCATACATATAATTGACTTACATTTATGTACAAACGTTTTGCTTAAATAATGGGAAATCCAAAAAATCTTTAACTTATTGATAGTGTACAAATGCAGTGAAACCCAGTTTCTTTTAAAACTTTTCTAGAAATAAGCTAAAAAATGAAATGATTTTTTTAAAAAATTCCCTGCGCATTCACTGATGCATTGAGTGAATTATGACGTAGTCTACATTTGTGCTAAACATGATTATTATAAAATTGTATCACATGATGTGACAATGCCTAGATCTGTATTATTCTTAGGTTCTCTGTTAAAACCAAATATTGATCTATGTTCATGTATTGTCTCTCTGTATGGGGTTAAATAAAATTCTACAAACATTTTGCTGAAATCTCCTTCAAATATTTTCTTCAGATTGTATTTTCAAGTCAATATCATTGGTGAAATCCACAAATTGTGCATATTTGTAATGTTAATTTTAACAGAACAAAGAATAAAAATCAATTGTGGTTTGCACATGAAACCTTTGTAAAAAGATTTTGTACATAAAAGGTTAACAAACAATTATAAAAAGATTCACTACAATAAATAACAAAATCCCTGATAAATTGTTCTGATGTCTATATTGTTTGACTTTCCATCGATATCTTGATTAATTTTGTTCATTGGCCCAGACTATATAAAGAAATGGTAATAACTTTCAGCAAATAAACGAACAGAAAATTAAGGGATTAACATAGGAAACGGGTGGGATAAAGTGAGCAACCTCACTAGGTCAGTTAACGTCCTTTCATCTATTTCTCATCTCATTTGATATTTCTGCTTGAAAAGGTACATGTAGTTACCAGATGACATATAATATTTGTAACGACAGCTTCCTCACACTAACTTGACCCATACTGGAATGAAAATATCAGACACTTGATACATTGAAGAAATATTCAAATTTTGACTGTTGTCACAAGTATATTGCAATATAGTCTGATTTTGCAATTTCAAAAATGTCATGCGACTAATAAAATGAGCCTAATATCCAAGGTGGTTAACTGAGAAACTGGATTTCACTAATCATGGTGTCATAGGAGTTAAATCTGAAAATGAATATCTCACCATAGAACAGCTGCAGTTAAACAGTTTTTTCATCAAAGTTGATACACTTGTTTCCCCTTTCTCTGAACCAATGACTCTGTACGTAAAAAAAAAACTTTTGATGTTGGACTCAGTTTATCCAGTTGCATGACAACTTTCTCCTCAAGACTCAAGTTCTCTGCTCAATAGGCCTACTTATATAAAACTGAAGAATCTTGTTCACTCTGATCAGTGTTACATGACTGGTGATGGTCAACGGTTCAAGTTAGATGATTGTTCTAAAGGCTGATCTCGATGGGTTCTGCGTGCATATAATTGAAATATACACCTTTGGAATTTTCTCTTGTGATCAGTGCAGCAGCCAACCAGGGCATGGCAAGGGCTATGACTCCAACAGCACATGCCACCTGCAGACTTGTTCCCCTTTGCTTTCCCTCATGTCTTGCCAATGGGAGGCTTCCTCTTCTCCACTGCTGTTCATGCCTATTAATACAGAGAAAGTACATAATTTACACCTAAAACTTCAACAATCATTCAGATCAGAATGATGATATCTCAATCATCTTGTTTTTGGCACTATGAGAATGATCCAGATGTACAAATATAGTTTTTCTTATACTTGTAGAAATCTGTGTATTCTTAGCTATTAATATGTAAAGACTTGAAACTGACACTACCAGGAAATATGTCACAGTATCGGATCTTGACTTTTTCAGCAACAGCACAATCAGAGTATAACTCAAAATACGCAGTAACATTTAGCCTAACGGGATCCTATTTTCAGTGCCTTCAGTTTCAGTTCAACTTTACTAGGAGACTTTACCTCATATTATAAATCAAGTGTTAAATGTTGATGTTATGTGGGCATTTTTCTTTTTCTTTTTTTGTTTTTGTTTTTGTTTTTGCCCTCGCTTGTTTTAATGTGTGTTTATTAGCAGTATTATGCAAGTAAACAAGTTATATTTGAAAAGCATTCGACATTGTTTATTGCAATTTCATCAACAATACTCTTCCTATCCTTACTGGAGCCACCAACCTGTTCCAGACAATTCAAGAATTATCCAAAATATGATGATATAGGACCAAGATTACCACCTGCATGAAGTTGAGAGGCATAGATAGGACGTTAAAATGGGAGGACATACTGATTTTTCAAAACATTGCTGATGGCAGCTCTGAAAGTGTGTAGGAATGAACAAAATCCAAACAGAAAACATGACTCACCTAATGAAAACCATCCCACCATGTCCTTCTTCTTCATGCTTTTCTTATTGTACACCGATACCATGAGGGTCACCTCTGGTAGCTGGAACAAGGCCACCTGCAGCATAAAGGTCTCCTTAAACAGTGGATTAGGCTGACCTCTTCGTATTGACGTCTTGCAACGCTGGACCTCTTGACCACCAGAGTTCATAAGACTAAGCTTCACATACGTGTCTGGGGAAGAGAAATGATCTGCATTATTCTCCCTGACAAATGTTCTTTCTTTTATCCATTTCTTCTTTTTTTTTTTAAAGTGTTGGCGGGATCTAAAGTTCATTTACCTGTTTCCACAGACAATACACTTTGATCCATCTTAAAAGTAATCGTATCACTATAATTGTATTCCCTTTGATGGTTTTTGAGCATGCATTACAGTAAATATATGATAAATATTCTAAAATTTTTTAAGTAGGTTCTCTGCCCCCACCTGCAGGCAGTGTAAGCTGCCATCTGGGGTGTGTGTCCCATGAGTGTCATCCTTGACATTCAAGGAGAGACAGCTCTTCTCTCTCTTGCTCCTGTCTTCTGTCCCACTTTCTTTCCTCTCTTCTTCTTGAGGTGTAACCATATCTTATGGTGTTTGACACAATATAGCCGTAATCATGCTGATGTGTCGTTAAACCCCAACACAACAACAACAACAATAACAACTTTATGTATGGTTACAACACAGACTTTCAGTATGGTGAAGTATCTCACAGCTTGTCAAAAAGTCTGCTCTCCATATTACAGACTTGCTGATTCTGATACAGAATCTTTTCTTGTATTTGTTTTCTTTACAGGGCACATGGCAGAATTGTGAATAATTGATCATTTTTTAAAACAATGTAATGCATTGATTCTTTTACTTAATATTTCTGCAAAAGAAAATTTTCTTGCTCAAACCTGAGGTGTTCACTTTCACCACACTTAAAAGGTATCTGCAAATGAATCTAACTTTTATACTCTGTAATCTAAATAATCTAATGTAAAGTGCCTGAACCATTTTAAGGCTGAAATCCAATGTGGGCAATAAACATCTGCATCACTACATAACTGATATGATCGATTGATCCAGTCATGTGTTTCAGCTATTGCATTACCTGGTGCCCTGTTCATTGCCATGTTGCGAAAGTTACTTCCCTTGATGATCTCCACTGACAAGCGTCCTGTGGTGCCATTATAGGCCAGACCTAGCAACAACTCTGGCATACCGCCGTGCTGGAGAGACTGTGTGGAGGAGCCACTGTCACTGCGAGATAAGCTGGACACATCAAAACCAGAGTCGCCGTGCTGAGAAGAAGGGTTTAAAGACCAACATTAATCCATGGAGTATAGTATGAACAAAGATCATGAATCATATTACCCAATAAACCCTTTTGCTTCTCTCTGCAGATTAAAGTTGACTATTTCAATTACTGCCTTACCCAAGAGATTGTTTGAATGACCAGCATTGATCAAAAGAATGGACTATCTATGTGGGATTATGACTTAAATCTGCCCTAAAGCATAATCTCTTGTTGCCTCGCGCAAATCAAAGCCCACTATCACATGACTGTCTGACTATAGTTGGTGGTTTTTTAAAGTATTCACGGTAGTTATCTCAGAACATTTAATATAATACTTCAAACAATCAGTCAGCATGGTGAGTAGCTTCTATTACTGAGACTCATCCTGACAGGTAACATTGCAGTTTTTTTTACATCGTTGGGTGTGCAGTTAGATAAAATAAATAAAACACACCGCAATACATGCCGTTTTCTTTTGTCATTTTTGATGTACTGAATTGCTTGTTCTGTCATTTAGGATCAAATGTCCAGTGACATATAAAGGTTGTTTATTCTTGCTAGGCAATTCAAAGGGGGCAGAACATGAAGCCATATGCATGTTCAATGTCATCAGTCACTGAATTTAGATAAATATGCATTATAGATCTCTTAGTAAATTTTTTTCTTTCCTTTTTTTAAATCCATCATATGTGTAGACTAACAGATTTTTTACATCTTTGAGGACATTCTAATATATCAGTAATCAGTTGAAAGCAATTTTAGTAGATTTATGAAACTTACACTCAAATTGCTCCTGGGCTCCAGGACTACCCAATGTGTTGTCTCCTCCTCCATGTTCAACGAAGCAAATCCCACAATACTCTCACCAATCATTCTCTCTCTTCGCATTCTCTCAAGGCCGTATAATCTGAATCTTAAGCCCATGCCAGGAAGTTCATCTGAGGACATAATCAACACAAATAACTGTTAGTTTCAGAGGAAAAAAAACATTCACCTGGCTGACAATGAATAAGCAAGCATAGATCGCTTGCCTCGCTAACTGCCAGATTTAAGAGAGCAATAACTTTAGATTTTTTTTTTTTCATGCACTGTTTTCTTCTTCTTCTTCTTTCTTGCAAAGCCTTTCAGCCACCCATAGAGAGCTATATCGGCTGATTATCAGGTCAGGTCATTTTCTTCCCAATTTTCTTTGTGGTAGGTCCACCTTTTCCTAGGTAAGAGCTTGGGGATTTACATAAGAACAATAATAATGATAATGATAAAAGTACTATTGAGAAGAGAAGAAATAATAATAATAATTTTACAAAATAAATAAATAATAACAATAATACAAAATAGGCCTTGACACCCTGGAGGTATGGCAGGAGGAGAATGGCGTTCCTCCACACTGCCATTGCCACATACGCATTGAGCTGCTATTGTAACTTTCATGTGAGAGGAGCATAAAACGCCAGTGCCAATGTGGAAATTTGCCCATCAGTGTCTACCGAAGGTCACTAATTTCAATTCTCAAGGGATAACACAAAGAACAATGGTGAACCTGGCGGCTGAAAACTTTATATCCCATGGAGGTACATGTACTAGATCTGAAGATATGACAAATTCAATGAGAGATTGTTGTGACCGGCCCTATAATTCCCTTTGCTAAACAAAAGAGATATTTGAACGAATAATGTAGAGGGGAAAAGCACTAATTTGGCCCCCTCTGATTGAAATATACACCATGAAAAATTTTTTAAAAAAAAAACCACAATATTTTCTTCTTATTTTTGTAACATCATCAAATTCTTTGATGATCAGTCTTTTATATGAGATGAAGTAAAAGTTTTTTTTGGTCCTCTTTACGCTGTGTGTTTAACATTTCTTTTGCATAGCAAAGAGAGGTCATAAGACAGGGTACAATGATCTCCATTTAGTTATTAGTTTAACACAGCAGGCGTTCATCTGAAAAGTGATGCAAAATCAATCTTAAAATAACCACTCAGTCTCAAAATTTGTAATGATGAGATAGATCATGAAGTGAGCAGCTGGTGTAAAGAATTGAAATGCAATGAATAACTTGCCAAATTTCAGATAGAGCAGTACCAGATTAAAAAAATGTAATCATTATAATGTGCTATGCCTACAAGACCTCAAATCAAACAAAACATAAAGTCGCTGTCGATATATATAAGAACTCTTGGCAATAGTAATGATGTACCTATATACAGAATGTTTAAAGGAACAGAAAATATTTCTTAAATTCCACAAAGTTTCTTGGTAAGCAAACAAGACAATGCCATGCTATTTGTCACTAAGAATCATTTCAATCATATCCATGACTCCACAAATAAACAATGTAAGACATTAAGTTTTTAAATGCCCCTCCTTCCCTTCCTATAAACATTTTCTTACCCACTCCATGTATGGACAATAGATCTCCTATGCTTTAAAAAAAAAAAAATAATTCTTCTAATCTATTTGTTAGTTGTAAGCAAGCCTAAGCACTAATTCCAGATCTGAATGTTTACCTGGTAGAATTTTGTTGAAGTAGATTTTCTCATCAAATACTGGACAGTCACCTTCCTTGACTTTGGTCTTGTGACGTTGTTTTTTGTTGGGTAAGAGCATAATTCTCACCTGTGTGGAATATTGATAAATAACAAAGCCAGATAGTACAGAATAATGCTGTAATGATTAATTCACTGGTAAGACCACAGTGGGACATTAATGATTCTAAATCTAAACAAGGTCTGTTGAGTTCGGTTATTTTTTATTGGGCAAGATTCTCACTTGTATGGGACAATAATAAAACACCACTCATTCAGTAATTGTTTTTTCATAGGAAATACCAGAATTTTTTACCTGTGCGGGATCACAGTGATTATAAAAAGCGAGGTGTGTGAGCAAGCACATACTTTATCCTCATATATGATAAACACTGATCAATTTTGATGTGAGGCATTTCAAGGCATTTTGTGACTACTTGAAAATTCTTAGCATTATTTCATGGATAATAGCTTAATATTTTCACAATTCCCTGGGCAACGATAGATTTCACTTTCCTGACAAATCATTTCGCAATTTATTCAGTCATGAAATTTGCAGTGTATCACTGATAAACCAGCTGAAAGTTTTACATGCTGTAATCTAAATGCTTTTCTACTGCATAAAACTATCAAAGCCATTCCATTGTGATAGAGTCTTTCAGGGGGAATGCTGCTGATACTGTTTCCATTCAAAGAAATTATTCAAAGATCGTAATTTTTAATTCATTACATTGGCCATTCAGATTAAATTTATTGCTATCAATAGGGAATAATTTCAAAATGAGATTATCTAAAATGCAGCTCCATTCTTGCAATGAAAGAAACGTTCGAGTATTAAAAAACAATTTTTCAGAAAAGAACATTGTTCGTCAAGAAAAGTTTGCACCATTGGTAGAGTAAAACCATTGTTAATTCATGACATATTATACTGTATTCCCTCCAAAATGCGACCCAAACATTAAACATGCGCACACCACCAGATTCTTCAGACCATCAGAATTCCTTTTGACTTTCACTGAGGCCGAGAATATCTGAAAAAGCCTACTGTGTGTTTTATAATTTTATGAATATTTTACTCTAATTACATTCATTTTATATTTCAGACATAATGTTGGTCAGAAAATTTGGCTTACCTTCAATTCAACATCAAGAAGAAGTTATTTATAAGTGTTATTTGTTTTTTTCAATGTTTTTTCAAAATTGTTTAGTTAGTTGCCGGTTGGACAGTCTTTTTCTGTTTTATAAAATGAAATTCCAAACCATGATGACTGAGAACCTAAATTTGTGGTGCTTTTTATGTGCCATGAAATGGCATAATTATATATAATGTAATGTTCATATAAAAAATAAAAGCAGTTTTCATGGGGAAAAACTACTCTCATGAACAAAAGTGTATACTATTGAATATTCATGATCTCATACTGTTCCTTTCAAATGCGGCTCATACATTAAAACTGAGAATTTATTGGCTTCTTTCAGAGACTATGTGTACAATGCTCTGTCCTTCCAGTGCTACCATGGTTCTCTCTCTCTTTCTCTCTGTGATGTGTGTGTGTGATGTGTGTGTGTGATGTGTACGTGCATGCCCGTATGTGTGTGTGTGTGTGCGTGTGTGTGTGTGTGTGTGTGTGTGTTTGTGTTTTAACATAAAAAGAAAAAAAAAATAATTTAAAGGATAAAAGATTTTTTTTTGTTTGATCCAGTGATTTTTTTTCAATTAGCTGAACGCCTTTAGACTTTCACTGAGCCATTGATTTTATTAATAAAGTGAAGAATTGTTCACTATGTAGTTTTCTGAACATTTTTCCAACATCGGATTTATTAATGTTACGAAAAACAATCGAGTTCCCAGAATGAAAATTCTGAACATAACTATTTCACCCTGAATGTAAGGGTAGAATGACAGCTTGTTTGAAATTTTATAAACAGTGCTCCTTTTATGGATTTCTGTTCCCATTGTTTACGCTATTGCTCTGTCAGTGTCATCTGATTCATTTTGTATTGAAAATGGTACTTATTTAAAGAACCCGTTTCCTTTGAGAAATACTATATTAATGCATTATTTCAAATGTCCTTTTTTTTCTCTCTGTGTATGGAATTATAAGAAGGCTTAATAACCTGTTTGGGTAACTTGTAAATTGGTTGTCTGGGCCAGCTGGGGATGATCTATTGCCAAATGAGTTTCAAAACCACTTTAGCGTCTATTAGATTTCATTTTTTTGCCCGTATTTGCTTTTCCTTTTTTTTTCTTTTTGTCTTTCCTGTGTTTCTTTTAATTTCTTTTTTTTTTTTTTTCATTATTACTATTTTGCCTATCGTTATTTTTAATAATAATAATAATAATTATTATTATTATTGCCATTCGTGGAGCTATTCTATCCAGCGCTTCTGGCAAACTATGCACCACTCAATGATCTGCATGGCCCATCATCCCTTGGGACTTACCTGTGTACTGTTGGCGCCGCCTCTGTCTTTGGCTGGAATTTCCTTGGCTTGGTGGATTTTCACCACCACTCGGCTGTGGGCGTTGTCGTACCAGAAGGACACCTCTAGACTGCCACACTTGGAGATCAGAGGCGGTTCGTGTTGCAGATCACTGACATCGAATAAATGTTCCTGCACAAGACACAACAACGATATATATAATAATACGTTATTTGCACAATCAAGTCAAACAGTCATAAGAGACAGATTTCAAACTTCGAGATAGAAACAAACTGACCTAACACTTTTAACCAGGAATTTACTTGCATAAGACGAAAATTCACCGAGGAGTCCAGTGGAATAAAATTGCAAGAAAACCCACAGTAGGCTGATTGACTCGAAAACTGCTCTAAAGATCCATCTGAAACTTGGTAACAGCATTGTTGCATTTTTATGGATCTGTATTTCTCTGTACATAAACCGGAAAAAAAAATAAAAAACGCGTATTATCTTTGATGTTATTCTAGAAAGGCGACAATATTTGGATAATAAACTCGCGAAGGTGCCTAATCCGAATTGTACGTTCGATGGTATGACGGATTCAAAGTACGTTTTCCGTGAGTAACATTCAGTTTAATTAACCAATGTATCAACATCGAGGTGCGCACGCTTTGCTATACACTTTAAGTTGCAGGGCTATTCTAATATTTAAATATCTCCCACGGAGGTCGTAGGTTCTCTTCTAGTATTATAGAAAGATGAAAAGCTTCAAGTTAATGTCAGGTCGGAACTCGAAATTTTTATTCGAAAATAATATCATTCCCTCCCCCCCTTTTCTCTCTCTCTCTCTCCATTGATCTATCAGCTTACCTTTTTAATCCCGGTACCGGTACAGAAGTTCATATTCAATAAAGATCTTAGTCAAGACGATTCCATTTTCACAGATTTCTCAGCACACTCTTCTGTTTTCTCAATCGTTCACTGCAAAATCATATTTTCGGTTTCTAACAGTGCTTTATTCCCGAAAACAACCACGACGAATCATTTGATAGAATAGGCGATTGTCCCACATACACAAAGCTCTTCACAAAATAATTAGGTCACCCAAATGTCTTCTCTCCCAGATGACAGGACACATTGTTATATGTCAATCTAGTCTCTAGAGCCAATCATTCAAATTGCGTTCATCATGAAAGTGACTTGAGGAGAAAGTGAGGGGGTTAAGCGCTGGTCAGCCATTTCCTCCTATGATGTCAAAATGCTTCCCTAATATTTCCGTAGCTGCTGTCGCTTCCTTACTGAAAACTGAGCAAGAGGCTAAAACGTAGGAGCAATTTTCCCCTGCTCTTGCCAAACTTTGATGAAGCCTTCTTTTCAGTTAATTATATTTTTCAGTCTGAGACTGAGCCTGAAGTCAAAATATTCAGATAAGCTTACAAGTCGTGCAAAACCGATAACAAGAAGAGTGAATATATTTATATAAATAGTCTGGGCTAGGTTGAAAAGAGAAATAGAACAGACAGACAGAGACATAGAGATAGCGAGAAACAGAGAGACCGCCAGAGAGAAAGAGCGAGAGAGAAAGAGAGAGAGAGAGAAAGAACCTGAATGAACAAATTAGGGAAAAGAAAGAAAAGAAAAGCCGTCATTAATGAGCAATATCAAAATGAGAAGATAAACACTCTCACCGAAGCGCGCCCGCACATACCCACAAAACAAACAAACAAACAAACAAAATCAATACATAATTCTTGGCATGAATATTCTTCAATAATTTATAACTTGTAACTGTCTGGTACTAACTACATCGGTAATTTACAAAATTTGTTTTTACTAGCACGAAAACTAGACAATTTCGAACTGCGTGTGATGTTAAGTTACTGCAGCTGTTTTCATAT
>JBCAUA010832909.1:0-14080 GCA_038406235.1 Peronia verruculata
TGTGGCAAGAAAATGGTTGCTTTTTTTTTGGGAACCCCCCCCCCCCCCCCCCCGCCTGGCAGGAGATGTAAAACTAACAGGAAAACGAAACACAAGATCACCAAGATTATCATCATTACAATTTTCACAGAAATGCCTTGAATTATTATCATCATTTTGTTGAGTGTTCTGAAGACCACAAAGACCATCAATCGGTTACTACAATTTTATTTAAGAAAGCACAAAGAAAATAAATACATTTTCGAAACTGATTACATGTAAGCTTAGTTCTTTTTTAGGACAGAAAAAAAGTATGCATGTACATACTACATATACACACATTTTGTTGTCTTTTATCTCCTAGGTTGCCATCATCATCCTCATCATTTTACATATATGTCTTGAAATTTCAGACACGGACTGTCAACTAACAATAAACGTAATACAAAAGCAAATAACAATCGGGAGAATTGATGCAATAAAAATTAAATAAACTGTACAATAAATTCATATGGAATTCGCCAATTTCTCTCTTCGTCAGGGCAACAGTCATCATCATTATCATCATAATACATGTAGTTGTATTGAAATGTCTTGGACGTAAATAAAATACCATAAAGACCACAAACCGTTACTGATACACTGTATGTGCTTCGTAGTATAACAAGCATACACACACACAGACATACAGAAACACACACAAACACACACACATGTATGAACAAGATAAACAAAAGATTACTTCAAATTGTTCAAATCTGGTTTATTTCTCGCCCCGGAAGAGAAAAAGATTGATCTCATATCTAGATCGCCACCAGCAGCTCCATCATCATTCTCTGCAACCACACTTTCTTGTCGCGCCAACTACAGCCCAAGCAAACCTATAACATTTTGCGATCAACATCTCCAAGAATACTAAGAATATAGAGAAAAGGGAGGGGGGGGGGGGGGGTTCGAACCTAATGTTACCACTAAGAGATGGTCTCATCGTCATTAGCTTTAGTGATGATAGCAGGCTGATCCTGTGGGGGAGAAAAAAAGAGAACACATTATATCTGGTACATGACTTTGTATTTTAATTTCCTAAAATTCTGTTCGTAGAGAGAGCGTAGGCCTACAATTCTGTGGCAGCCATCTTCGATAAACTACTGTATGATGATATAAGGGCTAAGTCCCGGGCATTCAGTTATCTATAGTTAGCACATATGTCATAGCCGTATTAACACTCTCAGACTCGGGGGAGTTTTCAAAACTAAATGATATAATTGCAGATCGAAGGTACAACTGGCTATGATTTCTATAACTTTACTTCTACATATATCATCATTAATTTGTGCTGAATAAATCATGGTCTGCATTAAAAGACTGTGCTTGAAAATTATTTATTTATTAATGAAACAACAACAACAACAACAACAACAACAACGAAAGTTGTTCTTAGCATCCCCTTTCAGTTAATTTGAAACCATTCTAACCGTGTATTACTATTAAATGATTCTGTCACTCTGGAATGCGTCCTATCAAGACGTGGATTCAAAACTTCGTGGAAAGGATGGTGACAGTTTCAGTTTGGTGTGGAGATAAAAGTAGGCCTATATCGTGGTTATTTAAAAGTTGTCACAGCGCCCACGGCAGATATTGCGCAGCACCGGTACGCTCTCTCGGCTGTGTTTTGGGGATCAATGATACGCCAACTACCCCATGCTTATCTTGTGTTCTCGGAATGACGCAATAAGATATTTATAGGCATGATGGTCTGATACTAGTGATATGGAAATTCCGTGGTTTACCCTCAACTCTTTTCACTTTGGACCACCGAAATCCTCTCATTCATTCATTCATTCATTCTTTCGGCTATTTTTCAAGTTCTTCTTTCTATCTTTTGTTCATTCTTTCTTCATTCAATTTTCTTTATATAATCAATGTATTTATATTACATTTATTTAGGCCTATTTATTCTACTCTCGTTTTTTTTTTTTTCTCCCTCTCTTTGCTTGTTTTCCCCTTTTCTCTCTTTTTTCCCTCTTTCTTTCTTTCTTTCTTTCTTTCTTTCTTTCTTTCTTTCTTTCTTTCTTCATATATTGTTTTGCCTTTCTTTCTTATTTTAGCTTTTATCTTTCTCTCTTTCCTTCTTTCTATCTCTTCCTTTCTCATTTTCAATCTTTCTTTCTCTCTCTCTCTCTTTGCTTTCCCTCGCTCCTTTCTTTTCAAATCCTTTTATCTTTCTTTCTTTCCCTCTTTCTATCTCTTCCTTTCTCATTATCAATCTTTCTCTCTCTCGCTCTCTCTCCCTCTCTGCTTTCCCTCGCTTTCTTTTCAAATCCGGTTTCCGTTTCTATATCAATGTTTAGTGTCATATGATCGCACATTTTGCAAAACCCCAGAACATAGACATTACATCCACACTACATACTACTGTATTACTACAAACAGGTAACACTTACTAACAGAACCATGGCTGACAAAGGAGATGACACACAACAAACAATGGACATGGAGTCGGACAGCGGCTTTGCTGACCAGTCCAGCACTACCAGTACCGTCGACAGCCTTATCTCCGACACTGAAACCCTGCAGGGGGACCCAGGAGACGCCCCTGGAGTACCTGGAGGTAAGTATTGATTTGAAGAAATGTCTTTTTTAAGGGGAGGGGATCGGAGAGGGCTTTCCCTGGAGGTGATTTTTTTGTTTGTTTGTTGTTGTTGAATTATTATCACAGACTGACTATTTCTATCGAGTTCGATATGTTCAAGTAAGAGGGAAACTGAAAAAAAAAAAAAAAATCGACTTTTTCGAACGGTTGCCATGGCAACGCCGCCATCTTGGAGTTTGACGTCTCCAAATGGCTCATTTTGAAATCTAGTCTTGATCTCTCAGTCAAATTTCTCTATAACTTTAATAACGTATGAATTGAATGGGACTGCATAGGTACTTTTTTGTTTTGTTGTGAAAATAATGAATGCCAAATGTGGCTAGAAGTAGAATTGGCTTGAAAATAAAAATGTAAATAATAAAATAGGCCTACTGACAAAAAAAAAGGGGGGGGGGAGGGGTAGGATGAAGTGAGTCGTTTATTCAGCTTTTAGCCAAAGACCAACCACGTTTCAACATCTTAAATACTTACTCTCTGTCCATGACATCTGTGTCTTTTGTTGCCTTTTCCTACCTTTCTGGGCATATCTTTTGCTGAATTTTGCTCCCTACCTACCCCCCCCCCCTCCCACCAATCATTATGAGGGCCCTCATAGAGTCACTTTTGGGCTCTTGAGGGGCTATATTAGATCTCCCTATCCGTTTTCTGTCAAAGCCATGAGCGCCTTGACCTTTACTATGGCAGAGATTCCACATGTGTCTTCTAAAGCAGCAGAAATAAATGAACGTTTATACTGGTTATATAGGATTTCATTTTAGAGCGCCTGGTGAAAGCTTCCATCGACAATCCGCGTGATCAGCAGTTTGTTTGTTTGTTTGTTTTTTCGCCTCAGAGCGTAGTGATCATCCAATGTCCATCCCTGGCACTGGGGCTCAAGATATTGTTAGAAGAGGTCATAATCAAGTACATGATTTGATGCACCCTTTAACTACATGATGTAATCGAATACTGATGAATGATGATCTGTCACTGCATGTAGCAGCCAAAGGGAGCCAAATCCTGGTTGACTGTATGCCAGACCATCGGTTGAATGACCACTGGTCAGAGCCAGAAACGATAAAAATAAACATATCCACTTTCAATTAAAAAAAAAAAAAAAAGCCAGGACTTTTACGGGAAAAAAAATCACATTTTTGTTTTTTTCAGCAAAAAGCAAATTTCAGGACGACACCCCCCTCCCCCTCCCCCTTTTTTTTACAAAACTGAGTGAAAACGTCTGCCTGTCCTTACTTATGTTTATCTTAGGTGCATGTCTGTTCAGATGTTTATTTTACCATGTTCATTGTTATTGGAGATAATACTATCCTGTCTCTTTTGCACCTTTCTTCAACTGTTTGTCTGTCTGTCTTCCCATCTGTCCTTCCATCCATCCATTCATTTCTCTATCTGTCTATCTGCCTGTCTGTCTATCTATCTCTCTGTCCATTTGTAAATCTAAATATTAACAAAGTTATCGATTGCTCAGAGCCACACACTGACCCCCATGGCATGACCAGTGAAGTGCCTCTACAGACCGGCCAATGGTCATCATCCAGTGTCCCTGGACAAGGACCTCAAACGGCTGTCCCAGGCCAACCACCCGTGTTCCCCGGACGTTATGGTCAGGATGGAAGCACCGACAGCGGCTACTCTAGCGTCAGACCAGGCCAGCAGGAGCGTACAGATCCCTTTGACATACGCCCACCAGGAGCGACCACTGACAGCCACTCTAGGACCGAGGAGTGGGTAGAGAAACAGTAAGTTGACCATTCTCAACTACAACATCAACAACAACAACTGCAATAACAACCCCCAAATAATAACAATAACAACAGCAATAACCAGAGCAAACAATGATAATAACAGGAATGACAAGAATATCAAAATGATAATTATTATTATTTTTTTTTTGTTGGTTTGTTATCTTCAACTGTGGCTATTTCTTTCCTGTCTTTTTTTTATTCTTCATTTATGCTTCCTTCTTTCATTCAAGTCCAGCAGACTGACAGATTAAAACTAGACCTATGTGGTAAATTTCAGTAGGCCCTTCTGATATGAACTATCACCATTATATTTATTTTCTGTAATTTAATCTTGATAGTTAGTAAGTTCATTATTTTCTGGAGAGTATCTGTGATCTGCATTCAATAGTTCTCAGTTTTTTAAGTCGTGTTTGTTTGTGTTGGGATTTAACGACACAATTACCGCTATATTGTGTCAAACGCGATATGATACATTCACACATCATGAAGAAGAGAGGAAAGAGAACGGGACAGAAGACAGGAGCAAGGATAGAGAGAAGAGATGTCTCAACTAGAATGTCAAGGATGGCACTCCATAGGAGACATCCCACCGATGGCGGGCTTACAATATCAAAAAGTTTTGCTATCAAAATTTTAGTCCTATATTTCCTACCAATGCCAAATTTCTAGAATGTTTTTCTGCTACCTACCTGCGTACATGTACAAACATCCAACCGAAGTCCAGTCAGTCCCAATTGACGATGGCGGACACCTCGCTCCATCACTGGTAGGAGCCATAGTGAGCCGTGTTGAAATATCTCTAACGCAATGCCTTCCTCCTCACTGATTACAAATACAGGAGTAGCTATAACTATATGCGAACACATCTAATTACGCCTTTCAACCTCCTGTGGATGGTTATCACCTTCCTTTTCTAAATGGTCCATGCAGAGAAATAGGCCTACCAGTACCTCATGAATATTTAAATTTTGTTTAAGCCGCCCTATCTCCCAATCCAGTTTGGTCCCTCTTTGAACTTCTCCATCATGGTCTTTGAATATTGTATGAGCCCTTGGGGCTTGTGTACTGTTGAGAGATAAGTGAATGTTATTATCATAATTACTATAATTATAATTCTATTTTATTGTTATCACTATTATTTTTATTATTATGATGTTATAGCAATTTTTCATTTTCGTATCTGCAGTTTCGATCTGTTTGTTAAGGACTGTAATGGAACGAATCACACAATTCAAGTCACAGATGAAACCTCTGTCGAGCAGCTCCGAAAGAAAGTTGCCCAAAAGGCTGGAATTCCGACGGAACAACAGGTCCTCAATTACGGCGGCCGAGTGATGCAGGACGGACAACGGATGAAGGCCTACGGTATCCAGCCAAGATCAACCGTCTACTGCACCGGCCGCCTCAGGGGAGGGAAGCAAGGGCTTAAAGCTTTCTATCGGACTACATTGACATCTTATTACTAGCTCGGAAATAAATCATTGATATAATGGTTTCATTTACTAGTTCATTTAATGTTTCATTATGACATGATATTGTATTGTGTGCCAGCCTTCATTGTGCATCTAGTTATCTGTCTGTATGTCTATTTACAATGTACAATGCATTTTTTTTTTTTTCAGTTTTTAAATGTAGATCTAGATCTATTTGTGTGTGTATGTGTGTTTTTTTCTTTCTTAACATAAAAACAAATTGAATACAAGTTCATGTATATTTTTAAAATTATCATTACAATTATTACTATCATCATTATTATTATTCTCAGACAACAGAGGACTAGGCAGCACCAAAGCTAACCCTATCAATGACATAAAAATAAAAAAAACTCATACAAATAACAAAATATTTAAAAAACAAACAATTACAAGACACTGCAGGCATTTCCACTCTTAAAGTAGTCTGCAAGAGAAGAGCTTCGTCTTTGCTATACATGTAGTGCTATCCCATGTAGTCTTTCTTTATGTTTATTTATTTATTCATAAATTTTATTTTAAAGTTATTTTTGTTAGACATTATAGTAAGTGTTATACACTAGATACGTGTACGTCAAAAGTACGTGTAATAAAAAATAAGGACCACAGAGCGTGCGAGTGGGATCACAAATGTGGTAACGAGTCAAAAATAACAGTTGGATTTATGTTCCTGTTTCACTGTCTTTTTCTTTCAACACATGAAAAATTGATGTGTCATCACCTGAGAGGCTTTTCTTCCTCTCGTCTAACACATAAACTTCAGCCTGATTGTCATTTCACTATTATTTAAATGACTTAATTATAAAAGCCAATTTTCAGCCTTTTCACAGACTACGGTGAATGAATGTTCGGACCCACATTGTCCTTGCCTCTTTGCACAAACATCATAGTAAGCAAACACTGATGGTCAATTATTTCTATAGTGCACACAACTGCTGTACAATCAAAGTAAACTGAACCAAGTTATTATCTGGGAAGGCAGGAAAAAAAACAAAAAAACAGATGGCTCTGAAGTTTTCAAACAAGAGTTGTTAGCTGTAAAATACTCAAAATATTGGAAAAATTCAGGTATAGCTGGAAAAGAGCTTTCAGTTTTCTATAAAATTTAGCCATTTTCAGGGGGAATATTTCACGAGGATTATTACGATTATTATAGACCTTATAGGAGAAAGTGTGTTGACCAAGGGGTGAAATGATATGCTCCACAATTTTAATGACTTGCTGTTTATTGTTAAATGCAATAAAACTGCTGTTTGATTGATCACCTAAGAAAAGAACTGAAGGTATAAGAGACGTACTTTGTTGCGACAACCTGACAAGAAATTTGCTCACATCCTAGGGCTAACGCAAGGAAGATCAGTCATTCAGCAACTCAACTGGAAGACCAGAAACTAGTCAAAGTTCTTTGAACTCGGTTCCTCAAACCTACCAAGATGCAGTCAAAGAATGGTGTGAAAATTATTAATTGAAAATTTATAATTTAATTCCTTGATCAAAAATGAATAAAAAATGTTTTGTTTTCTTTTAGATGACATGGCAAAAATAAAACAGTAGAAGAGAGTGATGAAAGGGAAATCGATCCTGAAAGAGAACTTATCTAGGTCTATCCAGAGCTGGGAGTGACATTCTCATTTGAAAAAAAAGCAAAAACACACATACAAAAAAAAAAAAAGATGACGGCCCTGCAGAGGACATGGGCTTTTTTGGCTGAACCTGAATCAAAACTTTTAAAGTAGCAAAGACATAGTCAACATAATTTGAACTGTTCTGTTCCCACAACAGGTTATGGTTTTAGTGTTTTATTCTTAAGTAACTGAAAAGCGCCGACCCATCGAATAAATTTTGGACATGAAAACAGCTTGAGATCTCTGATAGTAAAATCAGAGATACAGCGTAAGTTATGAAGGGTCCTTGAAAATTCTGTCAGAAAAGAGCATGTTGGTAGAGTATGATCAGAAATACATGTCCCACAGGTTATGTTTGAACAACTTGAAGCATTAAAACATGAAAAAGATTTCAGAAGCAAAGACAAGAAAGAGGACTGAAATTGGATAGGAATTTTATGGTTGATACGATTCTAAGAGGAAATGTCTTGATCAAACCTTAACTTATCTAACCATACCAATGTAAAGTGGCTGTTTTTTCATCAGTGTAACAAGTTATGTGATGTATGCATTGCGTTGCTAACACAAAGATGATCGGTGTCTGTATAATGTGCATGTTGATCGCATGATTGACTCTCATTACATAGTGTGTGAATAATACATCCATTGTGACTGTCATTTATGCATGTACGTAGAATGTGACCGAAGTGATTTTCGGATAGTTTTTCAATTCGGTTCAATATTCACGCTAACATTAGCAAAATATCATTTGTTGTGAACACAACACTTGCCCAGACTTACAATACCAATATTATAGAGAAGAGGATATGCCAATGACAGTTACAACTGTTTCATCTTGTCCTCGTTACAACTCATGTGACTTTCCTTATTCACACAAATCACCTGAGGCTGTATGTGTTGGTAAAGATTTTCAAAATTCTCATTGAGGAATCTCTTTGACATGTAGTTTCCCAATTTACATTTGTTGAGCTAGGTTTGATGGTTATTTTGAACCTTTCTTTGATGTTGAAAGATATACTCACGAAAGTTTTATCAGTTTTCAAAGTAAGGAAAAATATTGCTATACTAGCAGTCTGAAGCGTTTTATTCTATGCTTCTACTATGAATCACATTGATTTGTTTTTTTTAACCTAGTCAGAGCCTATTTTGATTACAGAGCTTGGACTAATGGTTTTTTTTTTATGTTTATGTCATGCTTTGAGATTACTCACTGATTTCTTAACAATGTTTTAAAATCTTTTAAAATTTTCATTTTTTTTTCCCTTGCTTGAGAAACATAAAAATATGCTAAGATATAATTTTGATTTTATTTTTTCTTAAAAATATTTCTCACTCATATAACTGATGACCAGTAAAAAAAAAAAAACAAACAAAAACTGAGCTTAAATATAATAAACATTTTTTGATCTGACAATATTGGTGATCATTCCATGGTGGTGTAAATGTGGTATGCTAGCATTGTATTTTGCAAAAAAATTTTAATATTTTAAAAATGCATATAACTTGCTTACAAACTATGCTATCACCATGACTATGATGCCACACAGATGTAATCTAACTTAACCTAACCCTAACTTCATCTCATCTAGCCTAACCACTGTGTTTGAACCCGAAGACTGAGTTAAAAGTTTCATAAGCTCATTACGCGATCATTTGTGCCGACAGAATGTTATCTGCCTTCAAGCTCTTTGCTCTATGGTTGCTCTCTAAAGTAAAACGTCTAAGATATGAGAAGCGACACGATGAAATCACACGCTCGCCAAACTGAGGTGACCGGAGAAATCACATGTTTTTCAACAGTGAATGAATTTTTTAGCGCAATTTTTTTTTTCCTTCACAGAAACCTTCTGTATCAGTCTAATAATGCAATTCACAATTAAATATGTTGAAATTGATTGAACTAAAGTCTAAAAATTGTAATTCAGTGGCATGGCCTAATAAGGACTGATAGTAGTGATGAAGCCTGACAAGACCGATCAGTCATCTTCTCACTAAAATCAGCTCCAACAACAGGTCACCCTCATCGTCTTTAATTGCCAATATGTGGTGTCATGGGCAAGCGGTTAGGCCGTCGACTCCGGATCTGAAGTTCCGGGTTCGAATCCCGACTGGTCCCGACATTTTGTCCTTGGGAAAGGCAATTTACACACATTTCCGGACTCTACCCAGGTTTGAATGGGTACCCGACTATTGATTGATATTGTTAGCTGATAAGGATTTGAGCGCCTATTTGAACTACCCAGGAAGCTGAGAACATTTAGAAGTGCCTTCTTTAAGTCTGTCGGGGTAATAATAGATTGTAAAGCGCTTTGAGCCTGTAATTACAGGGATAAGCACTATATAAGTACTCTCTATTGTTATTATTATCTCAATTTCTACTAAAGATAGAACAAAAATATTTTCACAAATAGAAAGGGGAATGAATAACCTTCACAATGACACCAATAACTCCATTTGCTCAAAATCTGACGAAAGCCTGATTTCATGGTGTTGAATCTCGTGTTCTTAGTCTCTCAGAGACAATCCTTGACCAGTAAAACATCCCTGACATTTGTCCAAAGACGTACTTTCACAGCCACAACTTTACAGGAGACAAATAGCAACATAAAAATCACGTTTGTGTTAGAGAATTGTAGGTCAAGCTGGGAAAAATTTTAAGACTGATATCTCTTAATGTTTTCGATTATCAAACTCAAGGACGTTGTATGTCATCATACTCATGCGATAAGTGTCTAATGACATTCTTTGCCTAAACTGAGTTCATGCCATAGTTGAATTCACTACAATGTCTTAGTACGTTTCCAATGTTGAATTTCAGAAAAAGTTTGCAGAATTTGAGGTAAATAATGTGCGTGATGTAATATTTATATTATATGGTGAAATTAAAAAGTCTTTTTTTCTACGATTAGCCAAAAAATGACTTAGGATTCCCCAGTACACGCCTGCATAAAAAAAAAAAAAAAAATTAATTAAAAGCAAACACACAAACTGACCAAAAAAAAACCCCAAAACATTTCACTTAACCCATTCACTACAAAACATCAACTGATTGACTCAAGAATTCTCCCTCTCGCTAAAAAAAGTAACAGTACAGAGAAAATTACATAGCAAATGAGTTAACTTCACAAAATCTGCTCAAATTGTGAAACAGGCATAGATGCTTTCATTCAAATACATGTACTCACAAGAGAAAAAAATGAAGTCACATTATGATTTATTCTTTACTTCTGTCAATGGGGACGCTTTAAAAGGGATGGGAAATATAACATTTCACAAACATACGTCGATCAAAGACTGATAACAATGGGAGATAATCTCAATCAATAAAGGTCAAAGAATACTCAGAGAATACAGGATGTACGGGCGGGTGAGGTGGGCATTTTTACAAACAAAATGTCAAAAACAAAATATACAGGCTCAGATGAAATAAAGTTGGTTGTTTTTTGTTTTGTTTTTTTTCATGGCACTCATCAAAAATTGATGAAAAAAAAAAAGCAATAGAAAATGACAAATAATATTTACCCCAAAGTCTTTTCTGAAAAACATTTCATGTCAGCTGTTTTTGGCTTTACGTCCATGTTGAAGAACTGATTTTGTCTCAGAATGGTACAATATGAGTACCAGGTACATGTCTCATGATCACTGTGTGCTAGATGGACAGGACGTCCCATACAAAGTCAAAATAAGCCAGTTTTTGACAGCGATCAACACCTTGACATATCGAATGTCCACAGTTAAGTCAGGGACATCAATCTGTCTACATGACAAAGTGGGAAACATTCCTGCAATATTCTTTAGCAACAGTGTGTTAACGGTAAATGATACCAGAATTACGGCTAGCAGAGAAATTACTGACAGCCACAAAGTCTATTTTCTGCTAAGTAGGAAATTTGACATCTCTGACTAGCCACAGTCTCACTTCATCCTCCTTAACCACTTCACTGCTACGATCAGCAAGAGATATGCCCAAACAGTGGTTTCTCATATGTCAGTAAACGTACCTGGTGCAGCCATGGTCAGCTCACCACCATCCAACCACTTTTTCCCCCTTTGATACCATGATCCAACTGCTGACTAGCGTTTCACATCTACATACACAACTTTTTTCATAGACATTGCTAGCTGATGATTGCCAGATGGCTACTTTTGAAAGCTCAAATCTGGAGTACGACACAATTAGTAACACTGAGTGACAGTTGACGCCTTTGATTGCTTGTGAGAGAGCAATTGATAGATGGCCGTTGGCTCTAACACACAGCGGGTGAGACTTGACTGTGGGTGAATAAGGGTCAGGGAGTGAACAGCAGTAGACACTGTGAGGGAGATCGAACGTAATACCGAGGCTTAGCGCAAGATTGCAAAATCAGCGTAACTCTGAAGGGGTTAAGCACCAGTAATTTACCTGGAGTTCATAAAATACAGTCTATCCTAGTTATGGATATACACTGCTTGAGACTTTTTAACAATATATGGGGTAGGTAAAAATGGCACAAATTTTGACAATGGCAAATCTAGATTTCTGGTCAAAAGCACAGCACTGTGCATTCAAAAGGATAAAATGTGCGAAAAAAATGGATAATGAACAGGCTGGGTGTCAAACTGTAGAGAGCAAATATGGCAAACAAAGTAACATAAATAAAAGTGTAGAACCAAAAAGGTGTGGCCTTGTTTCCATTTAGCAGATGCAGAAAAAAATTGTTGATAATTAAACATATAACGCACTGTAAACACAAACGTTTTGTACAATTGGATCAGAACTGGGAAGAATCAGAAAAACAGCTCTTGTCAAATCACTGCATATAACATAAAAAACACCACAGTTATCATGCATTGTGACCAAAAGCTGAAAAAAAAAAGGAGCAACACATGCACATTTTTTTTTTCATTTTAAATCAAGATCAAATGTGAAATTTAGTGCATGTATTTTGCTTTCATGTTAGAATTTTGTGATAGAACTTTGGTCAATTTCATAATTTTGTTTCTCCGTTTCTAACGATTAACTTATTTTGCAAAATACACTCAGAACTAACTGGGCAGATGCATGACATTGGTCAGAACTTCCATTTCTTGACTTGAACAAAAACATTCAATATCTATACAAACTTAGGGAAAAATGATTAAACATGGATAAGAGCTCTGAAGTTTCTGTAGAAAGCTGAGAGCTGTTATGATTCTACATCAACAATAATGAAACCTAATGGTAATTTTCACAAAATGTTTATCTTTTATCACCCCATGGTTATCCCCCAGCAGATATTATCTTACTAGTAAATACACTGACAACTTCATGAGATCAAATGTATTTTGACAAGTTAACATCAGCAGCTCACATTTTTTAAAGTGTTGACAGACAGAGGCCAATATAATTTTCTATGACTGATGACCCATAGTGATATTTATGCTGAAATATTATCACAACATCATAATAATGTTCACAAGAGCCATTCCATGGAAATCCCATGACAGACAGATTACACATTCTCAACTATTTACATAACAGACTATGGTGTCTTTAAAGCTCTCATAGTGTAATTTGTAAAACAAAGAGTATATAAGAGTAACCATTCATATTTCTAACTAAGGTAAGATTTCAGCATAGGATTTTTAAAATTTTCTTTTGCATGAACTTGACGCATAAGTACATACAACACCAACAATGGTGAATATCTACTTGTAGTCTGAAATGGTGATGAACTTGTGATTTTACTGACTTGTAGGTATACTTGTAGTTTTCCTCGGATAGCATTGACTTTATCATTACACTTGACTAGATATAAACTAGTTGTTGACATCAGTCATTAGCAACAAACTGGTCACATTTTTGGGCTGACAGCAAACTTGTAGTTTTACTTGACTAATCTCTTGCAGACCAATATGGCAAATGTGATTCAGAACTTTTTCATGCAAAGTAAAAGTGCAAGGTTGTTGCGACACAGAGCATGTTATCGTACCAATAGCAGCTGTCAGGATCATATTGACCAGCACTGCTCATTCTATCATCCACTCTGCAATTCACATAATAATGTCTATGAAAGCATGTGCGATAAAGAACAAACTGATCTTGTGTTCCCAAAGGGTTAACTGCTGATGAACTTCCAGTGTTACGGCAATCACCAGGATCATAATGAGAAGTGCCGCTAGCCAATTCTTCTCTCTGTGGTGCTAATTACAAAAGACTTGCTATATATAGGGAACAGTACATGTTACAAAACAGACTAGCTTTGCATCCCTAAAGGGTTCACTGATAATACACTTACAATGACACAGAACAGAAAAAAAAACCCACTACTGTGCAGTAGAGAAAGAGAATGAACACATGGGAACAATACTGATTTAATTTGTATAGAAAGAGGGAAAAACCACATATGTCCACTTTTTGCAGATGGCAGGGAAACTGTTCTGCTTTTCAAAGACATTTCTGCTTTCCACTTGGTGAAATCAATTTATATAAACCACTGCTTTGGACGAGTTACTGTTCTTGCCAATCTTTTCAGGTGAGAAAGTTAAAGCTCAGAACTAGGAAGTGGATAGTTGGACCCCGGGTATATATATATATATATATCATCTGTAATTATTCATCATCAATGATCAATGCACACCATCTATAAT
>JBCAUA010832920.1:0-14079 GCA_038406235.1 Peronia verruculata
CGGTAAGACACGTTTACACGTCAAGAAGAAGAGAGGAAAAAAGAGCGGGACAGAAGACAGGAACAAGGAGAGAGAGAGAGAGAGAGAGAGAAAGAGAGAGAGAGAGAGAGAGAGAGAGAGAGAGAGAAGAGATGTCTCCCCCTGGAACGTAGAGGATGGCATTACATAGGGGACCCCCCCCCATGAGAAGAAAGGGAAGAAGAAAATGATGTAAGAAGAGGAAAAAGACGAAAAAAAAAAAAAAAAGAAGAGGGAGAAGAAAAAAAAAAAAAAAAAAAGAGATAGGAAAGAAGGAGGAATAGGTAGAAGTAGGTACAGAAAATGAAGGAAAAAAAGATTATGAAAAATGCGGACGAAGAATTCATTTTTAGTCACGTCTTGAGTACGCGACTCGTGGAAGTCTGATGGACGTTTGAGGGAGACACCCGTTATCTGTATTAGGAATCAACACCCGCATCGCCCCCCCCCTTTTTTTTTAAACCCCTCTGTCTGGGTTGGATATTGGATATGGATATTGTTTTTTTTTGTTTGTTTAACGATGCTTCAGCATGATTACAGCTGCACTGCGGCAGCGTGGATAGGATAATAATGGCACGAATGTATGCTTACGTTTTTGTAATTTTTGTGAATGCGTTTTTTCGCGCACGGATGAAGACAAATATGTTACCTGCGGCGTGTTTATAGTCCTCAGGTAGTTGAGTCATGAACATAGACAGTAACTATAGTCTCATCACTGTGTTTAGCTTCCACTGAATTGGCGTTGGGAATTATCGAGAGAATTTGGGAAAGAAAAAGAGCAAGAGAGAGCAGGAGACAGTTATAGAGGTAGAAAGGGTGTTGGATAGGGTGGTGGTGGTGGGGGGAGGGGGGGGGAGGCGATATAGGCACTGGCATAAACAGATCGTGCTGAGAAAGGTATGACTGCACATGGTGTACAAAGTCAGAGATGCATGAAAATGTGTTGGCCTTTAAATCCACTGCGCATGACTTCACGAACTCCCGGAAAGTATTTCGTCCTCCATTTTGAATTTTTAACAAGTTACCGTGAAGCTGCATTGCTCTGTTGAGTACATTTAGAGATATAAAAGCTGGTCTCTCATACCAAGATTGCCACAATGTCGGCTGACGAAACGTGTGGCAATAACTTGCTGTTATCACTTCATGGCGACACACTGATGTTGTAAAGATATCTGATCTTAATTTTTGCTGCATATCTGGCATTGGAAGTTGGATTCAAACGATTTCCCTCTTCAGTCATTGTTGTCATAGTACTGAGATACTGAGATGACGAAAGACAGAAAAAGATAGATATACAGGAGAAAAGAGAGAGAGAGGGGGAGAGAGAGATAGATAGATAGATAGATAGATAGATAGATAGATAGATAGATAGATAAATAGATAGATAGATAGATAGATAGATAGATAGAGAGAGAGAGAGAGAGAGATCCAACAAGACAACAATGCCAGCATATAAAATAATCTGTAGAAAGAGAATGATACGGAAAAACAGCCAGGCAGAAAGATATGGATAGCTACGTAGACAACAGGCAGGTAGACAGACAGACAAAACAAGCAGACAGACAAAGACTGTGAGAGAAAGCATTTAAAGAGATTGCCTGGTTATAGTCTAGAAAATCAATTTTAAGATCATGAGACAACTGAGACAAATGGGGAATGTGCCTGTCTAAGACAGGTCATTGTGATCAGACAGTGCCCTTTAAATCCCCGATTTGAATGGGCAAATCGAGTATTCTCAGCTCTTATCAGAAAACGATCACGGAAATAAGACAAGGTATATTGGTAAAGATGAAGGATGCGTCCAAATCGTTGGCTGGCTTCAGAGCAATGGAGGCTTTTTACATGTAATGTGGTTTATACCAGTATAGGATTTTTGACGGCGACGAGGTATTGTCAGACTGATGATCAAAGAGTGAATTCCTAGATCTATAATTTTTGCCGGCATCACACGATATTGTGGCATAAAAAACGTCGTGTAATGGGCTCGGTGTGCATGAAAATCTCATGCTCAGAGAAATGGCCAGTGCTCGTAATGTAATTTCACCGGTTGGGCAAAGTATGCAGACCCTATGGATATGCGGTTATACTGCCAAAGACAACTAGATCTGTTCCTCTGAAATAGATGTTTACTCTAATTCAGTGGTTCTTAACCAGGATTCGATCGGACCCCAAACGTTTCGATGAGTCAGTCTCTGAGGTTCAGCCGAAGCCAAGGCACATACTCTGTACACCTGTACCTATGTTTTAAATTTTAGAAAAATCAAACATTTTTTTCTCTAGTTAAAAGGATTAATTCACGTATGAAAATGTCACAGGCCATAACCTCCAACCAAGTTAAATATCACTGCTCTAAATCTAAGGTAGTTTTATGATGCCAAACAGAACTCGTATAGTTTACATACTTTTGTAGAGATAGATGAAATGACAGGGTAATAAGATTGTCTAATATGTTGTAATGAAATAGTTTATTTTTCGACCCTTCATGATCCAGCTAATATGCTGTCGAGTCTGTCCAAGCGATCATGTATCTCTGCTGCAGTAGACACTATGTGGTTCATTTGCGATCAAGCCAAACTGTCGATTCGACTCGATGACCCTGAACTGTGTGTTATTCAATTCAATCCTCAGATAAATTGACAGTTTCCATCAGTAAATCCTTAATATACAGTGTCATAACTATTTCAGATAATCAGTGCCCTCTCCTTTACCTTTTTAACATTGCAGATTCTTTAGATTCTATTCTCGGAACAATCTGGTAATGCTCTCAATTAATTTGGTTTTCTCAGTGTAGGTTCTGTTCGCAGTCATATTCTTCCTCAGTGGATGGGGGTGAGTGGGGTAGGATGGGGCTATGGCGATGGGGCTATGGCGATGGGGCTAGACGTCTGGCCCTCGGCGAAAACTACACGTTGAGGGTGCAGATCCTACCAGGGGATGGAAAGGATTTAGAATCCGTCGGCTTTTTAAATAAGCGACCCAAATGGTTCTTTTGCTTCTCAGGTCAGGAATTCCGACATCCAGCCTTCTCAGATTAGGGCAGATATGTTTTGGAGGTCTTGCGTGTACGTTACGCACGTTAGAGAAGTGCCAGTTTAAAGTCAAAAGTCGAAGAGTAGGCTGAGACGCCGCTGTCCAGGCAAAATTTTCCGATTCCACATTATTTTGCTCAAAACATGTTGTCAGTAGAATTGAGCACGCTCTGAAAGCCGAAATAGTTGTACTTTTATATAATTGAAAAGCTACATACATAAGAAAAACAACAACAACAATAACAACAACAACAACAACAACATCAACAGCAGCAGCAGCAGAACACGCATAGTGGATATCCGGCTGGTCCTTTACCACAGCTATTATTCTTGATTTTTTTTTTTTCTGGTTATATATTGTAAAATCTTCTTTGAAGTAACAGTTAGTAGAAAATTAAACTGTTCAGCACCAAGTCTTTCCGGGAGTTTTTGGTCATACAGAAACCTTGAGTTCATATTAAAGTTGAATTGTTTTAATTAGGCGTGTATGTAGTAGATGTTTCATGTCATCCACAAGTTCTGTAGCTGTTTAAAAGCAACACAGGCCTTTGCTGCTCCTGGTCTGATATTAGCATTACTTCCTTTTAATTCATTATTTGACTTGCTAAGTTTGCAAAGTGCTCCACTTCCTTTAACATTTTGATTCATTGGACCTCTGAATTATATATATATATTTTTTCACTTTTAGTCTTTTTTTCCTGAATGGGCGCATCAGTAAATCAATAATACATTTAGCAATACGGTCAGATTTTTCCATTTTTGTGCCATCTGACTATGTGTTCGCGAAAAAAAAAAAAAAAACCCCAGAAAAAAAGCCAACTCATCTGCATAGTTAAGAACATAAAAGTGTATTCACAAGATTTATTGCTTTTGTGGTTTCTTCCTGCTCTTATGCCCATCCTTATCCGGTCGATGGGAAAGGAACCTTATCACCTGATGAAACAGGAGAAGCTTTTGGTTTATTCCATAGTAATATACGCCTAACTAAACTGCCGCCTTTTTTGTGACATGCCATATCTCCGTGTTGGCTTCTAAAAGACAGCTCGCTCCTTACTGTCAAATGTTTTTAACCCCAACCATAGGAACTGAATACTGTGGTATTATCTCCACAAAAAATATTTATTTCTGTATGAAAACTGACGGATTAGATTTAAATGGCAATATAAACTAGAAAGATTGTTACTGACTTGTCCACTGTTTTGAAAGCTACCCAAACGCAAAGGAGGACTGTATTGACTTAACCCTTTAGCAGATTGATCCCTTGATACTTTTAAAGTGATTAAAGTCAGCGAAAGCTACCACACATTGGCTGTCCATTAGTATTGTTCTCAAACTGCTATTTGGTCTGTTCTTGGTTCTAGTTTTCTATTGACTGTTGTTCATTTCTGAGGGTTTCACAAACATTGGCCTTAATCTCTCTTAGAGTTATCTCGCTAAAAGCTTTACTAAGTGTGGGGAGGAGTGCGCTTCCCGTTAGTAGTTGCAGTCGCTGAAATCATCTTTCTCAGGATGTTAAGTAAAATGCATCTCTTTTGAACCCTCAGGGACTTTCTGTTTAGGCCACACTGAAGTGGAATAGATCGTGCAGTAACTCTGCTGTAGCTAACATATCTGCTTAGATAATATCTTCGGCTCGATTACATGCATCCATTCAGTTCTGCTGTCGTATCTAACGAACCTCAAAGACCTGACAGAGTTTGAAATTTCGTTCCTAAGTGATCAACTCTCTTCTCTCTGGTGGGATATCTGGGAAATTATCAAGAGATCTGGTCGGTTCCGTTTGATTTAGGGTGACAATTCCATCTCCATAGCTACAGCTTCTTGCCCAAAAATAATTAGGTAACTTTGATTTTTATTGGCATCACTAATTTAGTAGATCCATGAGGTTTGATGTATGTTTTGTGCTCCACTTACATTTGTTTCCTCTGTTCTGTTCGTTATCTCTCCCTAAACGTTTTTGGTGCATGTGAATATGCTGCATTATTTGCCAGCTGGATGCTACGTTATATGCCTTCTATGCAAATGCTTCGCCCTATTTGATTTTGAGGTTATTGATTGGTGGTTTCCTTTCTGTGTGCAGTTTTGTTCATTTGTTTGTCTGTTTATCTGTTTGTTTGTGCTTTGGCTTAAAGATACAAGAGTAATTTGGCCGTTTATCTTGCAATCTATGTAGTATTTTACATTTTGTTTTTGTTTTTGCTGGCATAATGCTAGTACTTCTCCTTAATAAAATGTGCGTGTATATTGTTATCCACAGCTGCTGGACTCATTGTTTCTTTCTAACGTTAGAGAAGATAAAAACAAACAGGTGTAATGAAGTAGTTATGAAACAATAGACAGCACCCAGAAGCCACTGACAATTTAATTATTATTCACATCATGAGCCATTAACTAACAAATAGATATCTCTATCTCTATTTATCATATCTATTATCTCCCGTTATAACCAGTTACCACAAGGAAACCAGTCTTCTGATTTCAATCTGTTGTCTATTAGTCCAGGGCTTATTACTATTTAATTATTTTATGATGCTTTGCGAATTCCCTGCCCATCTTTTTTTTTTTTTTCTTCTCATCATACCCTTTTTGTGAAAAGTGCCAAGTTTCTCCCTACATTTTTATTAAAACGGAACTACATTTTGTGTCTTTTAATACATTTTGCAAATTGAATGAATAGAAAAAAAAAAAAAATCATTAAAACATGGAATGGCCCTCTTTCCTGCAAGTGAAGATGACTATTCTTCTTGAGAACAGGCGCAGACTGAAGTCATTACATCTGCAGGAAGAGGAGTTATAGGGACATTTCCTGCTGCACAAAAGCAAGAAAAAAAAATGCGACTTCCACTTGGGTCGTGAACTAAATAATCTATGTGCGTTAATTTCATGTCGCGCATGGCTTCCAATTAGTGATTTTATTAAGGATATGGTTCTAGAGAAACGAGAGAATAGAATGAAGAAGACAAGATCTTTTCAAAGCGAAGTTATGAGGACATGGGAAAGAAAAGAGAGACAGGAATTGAGGAAGAATGAAACACAAAGACATAATGGTTCTTTTCTTGAGAGAACAATGACGTACTAATAGGCACGAAACAGTGCGCATTTGTGAATGATTTTTACTATCCATCAAAAGAGAAAGTTCAAATAATGAGAAAAAGTAGACCTAGTGGTTAATATAATATGGGAAAACTAGAACGAACTGTTGTGGAAAGCAAATGAAAAGGGTAAGGAAGAGAGACACATCATGTGTAGTACGCGATATGGGAGCAATCAGATTAAGATAAAGAAGATTCAACCTTATGTTTATTTGTCATAAAAAGTCTATTTGTTATATATGTGTGAATTATGTATTCTAACTCACTTCTTTTCAGTCAGAGGTTTTGAAATTCATGGGGAAAAGTTGACATAACAAAGCTGCGTATACCTTTATGATGTTTCTCGAGTTGAGTCGGCTTGGAGATTGGCAAAACCCATGTCATCGACTGTGCAAGATAATCTGATTACTTTGTGGCAGTGGCATTAGTATGAGCAGTAAATGAATTTTTATCAACTTGAAAAATTAATTAACATCGACTTTCTGCGTAATTCCTGAACTAGCTTCAGAATGCTTCAATAACCTACATTGTTTCGTATTATACTGATTTGACTTGACAGGATATTTGTAATAGATCGCGTTTCACGTTTATCGATTTTTCCTTGATAGTGGTGAAAAAATAGCTGCAAAGTTGATCATTCATGGGAGAGCAAATCGCTCAAAACTGGCCCATCCACCCGACTTCCCCGTTCTCCGATTATTCTTTTCTTTCTCTCTCTTTTCTGTGAGGCTCTGTGTATTACAGAGAATGTTTGTCGTTTGTTCAGTTCTATGGCAGTGTGATTAGCTAACAGAAGAAGTCCATTAACTTTCTCTAGTCGGGCACAAGCTGCTAAGGATATTGAAGAAAGACAAATTTGCAAACTGGTAGTCGCAGAGCGCCCAGTGTCAGGGCGTCCGAAGTGGACAATAATACCAGGAAGGATAAAAATAATTGGCCCTCTGTTTTTGCGTGCCGTACGGAAGCCGACGAGTTTTATTGCAGAGGAGCGTAATTTGGATTAACATTTGACATGGGTCAAAATGCGCAAAAATAAGCAAAGGCGACATTTCAGTAACTTTTGGAAGAGCTGCTGTTGAGAACGCATAGTTGATATTTGTAACATTCCAGTAAAATAAAAATTTAAACAAAACACAAAAAACAAAAGTTGTTAAAACAATAAAAAATAATAATAATAATAAAAAAAAATAAAATAAAATAAAAATGCCACGATCAGAAAGAAAATACATTTCCCTCATAATTATGCCGAATTTTTGTCGTGTTTCAAGTAATAAGAGTAAAGCTGTGTTGTTCGTTTCCTTTGTTTACAATCCTTGTACCGGTATTAGATTATCTCACCATCTGGCAAAGGGGAGTAACCTAGCTGCCTGAAAAAATGGCTCATTGCAAGATCTTTCTTTCTTTCTTTCTTTCTTTCTCTTTCTTTCTTTCTTTCTTTCTTTCTTTCTTTCTTTCTTTCTTTCTTTCTTTCTTTTATTCAATTGCTTCATGTCAGTTTCCTCTGAGGGTAAAAAAAAAGATATATCCCTGAACTTTGCAATGCTCTACTTTTGTATCGTTTAATCCGAGATTATAATAATAAAGTTCATGTACATGCGAGAAAGTTAAACACAGCGAACAAAAAACCCGGCGGTCTAGATAGCATATACCAGTGCCTGTTGCCCGAAACGAAACCTGGTTCGGCCTTTGCTGTTAAATTTGAATGATGGCAACATGACCAGATCAGGATTCAAGTTTCCTGGCCTATCACTTGATGTTGTTGTTTCCATGGGAAATCAACGTGCAAGAGTACAGCTCTGTTGTGTGATGAGAATCTGAACGGTCCATTCTTTGGCATTGTTAAACCATGCCTTTCATAATGCGCTTCTTCAGGGCTTGTCTTTTAATTGTGTTCTGGTGCATGGCTGGGCTTTTCCATTGGCGTCTTAATATTTTTGTTCTTGTATTCCAAAGGTCTTATTTATTGTGTTGTCCGTATTAGCAGCTAAATGGATGCATTCTTTGATTGTTTGTTTCGCTTTCAATGAGATCATGTCTCTCTAAAAATGAGAGGAAGTTCAAGTTATATTTTTACTCAATGGCGCGGAGGACAATTTTAGCCACATTGTACCAGTTTTTGAGACGAAATTAAATACACGTAAACAATGTGCCCACTTCTCAGATTACGGTTTAACCAATCTTTGATGTTTCTTGCAGCGTGATCCACGAAGTTTTTAAGGAAGAACAACGGCGAAGACAAACTAATACCACTCCTTTCTGTGGATGATAACGGGCGCTCTTTGTCTACCACTGTAATTTAGCTCTCTAGAAACGAGGAAGAAAGACAAACAAGTCATGTTCCTGTGGGAAGAGGAAGATGAATCGATGAAAACCTCCTATTCAGTGGAATGCACGCGTATGAGTGTATGAAAAGAAAAAGAGAGAACATACCTTGAGATCAAGAAGTGCCGTTGATGGGCGGGGATGGTGAAAAGGGCAGTGGTCGAGCAATGGAGATTCAGACTGAAAGTAAATTCCGGAAGATATTGAAATACTATTTTTTTTTTTTTCGAGGGAATTAAACAGTGCCTTGGCTTTTTTAACAAATAGATGAATAATAATTAACGAGTTAATTAATAAGTCATTTGTTTAATTAATAACACTAAATAAATAGATAAATAATAAAAACAAAGAAACAATTAAATGAGCAGCTGTATGGATAAATAGATTTCTAAAATAAGTGAGTAACTAAATATTACAAGTAGATTAATAAATTAATGAATAATAAACAAATAAATGAATAACAAATATAATGAATAATACATAGATAAATGTATAAATAACACAAATAAGTGAATGAAAACAAACACACACACAAAAGAAAGAAACAAAAAACAAAAAAAAAAAAACACAAAAAACAACAACAAAAAAAAGAAACAAGAAAGAAAAACAAAACAAAACAAAACAAAAAACTAAGAATCTAATGAATTCTGTGCTGTTCTTTCTCCCTCATGGAACCGTGTCAAAAGATTAGCAGAAAAAGTGTCAGTGTCATGCCATTTTGTCGTTCCCAGCCGGTTAAATGCTCGTAGTATTTTAAGAAATATAATGATATTTGGTAATAAGCCTAATAGGGACGGAATGATATAAATTCAAGATGATTAGATTTTTTTTTTGTCTTACCTCCTGACGGCTGAGTCGCACAAGTGGCTATCTTTTTTAGGCCCCGTCTATTTGGTCCTATCGGCCGAGCTAGACCAGAAGTCTATTTGGGCCCGTTGATGCACCTCTTTCTCTCAGTCCGTGCCTAAGAAACTTATTGTATCCAATTAGTTATGTAACGTGCTGGGCCCCCAACCCCACATCCCCCCCCCCCCCAAAAAATGCGAACAGACGCTCCCATGTGCGAGCCAGTACATAACTGTTTCTCCTTTGCTATGTGGTACAACTTTTTTTTTACATGTATTTCCCTGTGCTTCCTCATTGCGATACTAGGCCCAGATAGACACTTGGTATTTTTTTATTACTCTCTCTCTCTCTCTCTTTCTCTCAGATTTTGTACTCGTGGATGAGTTACGTTCAGTTGACTTTTCACTGTCTGCAATCGTGCATCGTGAAAGTCCACAAGTCTCTGGGACTTTTTGTTGTTGTTGTTGTAGTTTAATTTTATCACCATAGAATAAGTGCAAATATATTTCCACAACGGGCCCGAGACTTTGGGGACTCGATCGGCATTAGAATTTAAAGAATATCCGACAAGATCCATAGTGCATATCGTTGATGCTCGTAGCAGGATGCAAGTTTGTGTGTGTATGCGTGTGTGTGTGTGTGTGTGTCTATGTGTGTGTGTGCGTGTGTATGTATGTGTGAGCTTATAGATATGCATTTTTTTTAAACACATTACACCTCCTCTGGCATCCACTTGTCTGTCTGTGTGCATTATGTCTTATGTTTGTGTGTATCTGTGTGTGTGTGTTTTTTTTTAGACTGCTAGAGTGCCAGCATATACCGTTTCACGAAATGTCCACCCGTGCAGAGGAGCGGGGGTGTTTAAGTAGGTTCTTTTTTCCTGCCTGCAGGCGGCGAAAGCCCGCGATTGGTGAGGTGTCTCCCACGGGATGCCATCCTCGACGCTCCACGGGTGGCATCTCTTCCTCCCCTCCCCCCCTCTCTCTCTCCTTGCTCTTATCCTGCTCTCTTTTCTCTCTTCTTCTTGACGTGTCAACGTATATTACCGTGTTTGGTGCAATTTAGCAGTGATCGCGCTAATGAGCCGTGAAACCCCAACACATACAAGTACGCGATAACCACCTGCAGGTTGTTGAGATGCGTATTCCATACTGCATACCATAGGAGTCGGGACAAGGGTGGTGAAACATGTCTTGGTAGGGCTTAGATACCACGTGAGATGAGCTCACTTTATACAAAAAAAAAAATCATGTATAACGTATCGTGCAGTGGTACCAAGAAAGCAGGGGAGGTTCCGCGGGTTGGTCTCTTGGCGGTTGTCATTAACAATACGGTTGAATGAGTCGTTCGGAGACAACATGGTTCTCATAATGCTGCCATGAAGAAACTGGGTGCACATCGCGCTGAGTGATTAAAAAAAAAGTGACGTAATGCCCAGGAGGATGTTTTTTGCATAATGAGCCTGCATTTGGATTTATGAACACAAATATTTTAAACTGAGTGCCCGTGCGTGCTTTGTATATGCATGCATATTTGTGTAAACGCATTCATATATATTTATATAGGTATCCTTTTGAGATAACGTTGATGGCTCGAACGGGACTCAAGATATATGCTAATGGTGCATTTAGGTATTTGTGCTTGAATATGTGTGTGTATATATATAACCTATATATATATACGAGTATAATACATACATATATGTGTGTGTGTGCTGGCGTGCCTGCGTGCGTGCGTGTGTGTGTGTGTGTTTGTGTGTGTATCTCATCTTGAAAAGAAAACGGCATGCAAACCTCACTGTTTATAGCTAAATCGATCTGTCCGCCTACCTGTAGGGATGGCAGCTCTTTCTTTTTTTTCTATTTCTTCTCTTTGCCCTTTCTATATACTCTGCCCTTTCTATGTATGTACACACACACACACACACACACACACACACACACACACACACACACACACACACACACACACACACACACACACACATGCGTAGATTCCAAGGCCATAAATTTGTTTTTATCAAAGCAGAGTCATATTTTCCGGGGAATGAAATGTATTTGAAGGTCTCCATAATTACCTCGATCAAAGAATTTCATTCATATCTTGAAGCTGGATGCTTTGGAATAAACGAGGACGTCTTTGCAAAAGAAAAAAAAAAAACCTTTTTAATTTTGTTTTCACTTCGAGCACCGCACGTTTATTCTGTTGTAAAGGGCCAACCAAAAATATAATATAGTCTCTATGTTTGACAAGATTATTACCCACTTATTCGTGCGTTTACAACAACAACAACAAATGAAGCACATCAAAAAGGGAAAAGAGCCTGGTTCACGAAAACCTGCTTTATTTCGTTATAATTTGTACACTTTTTAGGCATGTGCACATCGTCAAAGATAATCTTTGTCACTCTCTGCAAAATTCATAGCATGCTGTTATGAAAGCTCAACGATAGAGAGAGTCACGCTGTTGTGAAAAGCGGATTATATCAGTATAACTGATTTGACCTGCAGTACACAGAATCACGAATGAATATCTTTGAGCACTGATTTATACGTGATTGGAAGGAAGTAGCAAGAAGAACAACAAGAACAAGAAGAAGAACAACAACAATGACCTAATACGCGATGAAAAGTGATAACTTAATACCGTTAAGTGGGATGGTGGAAGAGGAATCAGACAGTGGAGCTAAGATCTACCGAAATGCTCAGTATGGTGCGAATCTTGCTGGGAAGATTTGATTAGCGAGTGTGATCGAATTTCATTGAGTTCGACAAATGCTTTGCATATTTCATGTTAAACACAAACTTCCATACAAATAATACCGAGAGCTGTTTTATTCCTTCTTTCTCTCTTTCTCGCTCTCGCTCTCTCTCTCTCTCACACACTCAGTCACTTCTGGTCATCTAATCCTCCCGAGGAAGTGGCATACCTGAATTTTATGGGATTTATTAAAGGTGAACTTGAAGTGAGGACCACATCGCAAACAACAACAGTGGGACAAGATCCTGCATGAACTAAGTTCTGAACCTGAACCAGCTACGAGAACATGTTTTGAAGTTATGTTCTGTGATCGCTAGAAAAGGGGAGATTACTTGTGTTGATTTAGTTCAATTCTTACAGGTTCATGAACACATTTCACGGGTTTGTTTAGATCCTGTTGTTCACGAGTTATTACTCCTCTTCACTCTTCTCTTTGTGAAGCATAGAGCCGCAACAGCAGTCCTTCCGCTTTATGCCGTCCCTGGTGAACTTCAAAGCAATGGCTTTAGGTTCTGCGTGGAGGTTACACCTCCAAATCTGGTTACGGCATCTTCAATTCCTGTTCTCATGCGGGTTGCGGTCTAGAACCTGTCGAGTGACATTGGCCAGCTCGGCGCCTTTTTGTTTTCCTAATCTGTACTTCACATTTAGGTTATGATCAGAGGTTAGAATCAAGACTGGGACTTCTTTTACAAAATCTCAATAGTCACCATCAAAAGACAGCCCCAGTGTAGTTTTCATGAACTGTGGGTTTCTTTTTCTGGAAATGTTTCCGTGGAGCAATACTCTAGGAGCAGTATAAAAGTTGGGGTTCTCTGTGCTGTCATTTCATGTCAATGACCAGTCTTTTTTTAAAGGCAAACACTTAAAAGATCGATACGAATTTTGTTGAAATGTCAGTCTTCTAAATATTTCTGTATGGAACAGATTTAAACTAAACTTGTAAAGATTCCATCGCTTGATGATGGCCGTTGTACTGTTAAAAAAGCTCTGATTTCAACACTAACCGACTTCGTAATCCTAACCCCAATTCCTATCCTCAATCAAGGTCAAGGCTGCTGACTGCGCTGTAGAAACCTATAGGAATTGATTTAAATCTTTCCTCGTGTATTAGATATGGAAATCTTCCTTCAAAAATCTCTCTTTAAGTGCAAGTAAACGTTTCTTCATGGTTTTGACTGAAATTAGGCTCGTCTCCAGTTCCTGCAATGTTTCAGCCCCCCCCCCCTCACCGCCATTCCCCCTAGGCTTATACTTATTCGTTTCATAGGAGAGCCGCCTCTGACCCTATACTTTTATCATCCTTTCAAACCAGCCCTTGCAAAGAAGAGCATGGCAGGAAGTTTTTAAGGCGAGCCAAAAATGGCACACCCGGATAGCTCCTTGGTGAGAGATTACTGCCAATTTGGCGCGCTCGATACGAGCCAAAGTTTATCAACCTCGTTGTCTTTCTAACCCGAGCAATATACCCCTCCCCCTCCCCCCTTCTTTTTTTTCCATCAAAAGAGAAAAATCTTGAACAATTTGTATGGAGGATATCTGATAAATTTATGAAGGTTTTAGATTCCAGAATAGAGATGAAACCTGATACAAGAATTTCCACATAGGCTGTGGTCTCATATTATTAAAAGATATTTAGTCAGTGACTCAAGAAGTGGGCTTCTCTCACGTCTCTGAAGTTGGGACAGTCTATTTGTGTGCGTACGACTGTCATTTGACTGGCCACACATTGTGGGGTTAGTTTCAACTTCTGAGGACAAATGAGAAAGTGAGGTCAGAGTGACACAGACGCTAGGTGTTGAGGACCACCAAGTGCCGTCTTCGCGGCCAAGCAGGCCTCAGCAAGGCCCAGAGTATGCTTTTATCGAGTAAAATTGGATTGCAGTCTGCTATTTGATGTCCTCGTTGATGATTGGTCCGAGATTCAGATGAGGGACTCTTTCATCCAGGCGATCGAATATCAAGCCGATCTTGGCGATGTATCCGACCGCCTCATTTCCTGCAGGTTTGCA